>VXAA01001021.1:193012-271153 GCA_013399115.1 Anseranas semipalmata
TTGGAGCAACCCCCCCCCCCCCCTTTTTTTTTTCTTTAAAGCATTCCCACAATGCTGCACAACGGACATGATGGACAGACAGTGCAGGACACAAAGCTGCCCCAGCATTCTCCCATTGCTGAATTGCTGCAGAAGAAGGACACAGTCCTGGCATCAATTCGGCAGCCCCAGAAGCTACATTTCAACACCCACCTTGTGCCTGACAACCCTGTGTAGCCCTGTTCCAGCCCCTCCAGACCTACTCCTTCGCACAAATCATGCTCCAGTTCAAAGGGCAGTAACCACATTCAGATAAAAGTACTTCTGAGAACCCTAACAATGCTTTTGTGTGCTTTATCTAGGAAGAAGTCAGGGAGATGGCAGCTAATTACTGCCTGTACCTCTGCCTATTCGCTAGGCTTGGGCACTGCCTCAGCAGCTGGGACGCTTCAGCACCTATTAGCAGGCTTTTATCAAAATATTGGCACAACTTCTTAAGCCTGTGGCCTCAGCTAATGTTGGAGAAAAAACACCCTTAACATCAAAAAGGTGCAGGTCCTTCTGTGAAATCCGTAATTCATCATAACTTAAAAACAAAAACAACAATCCAAACATAGCCAGGGTTTGTGGCAGCGTTAAGAATTTGTTTACCATGAAATGCCACGGTCTGTCTAAAAAGCATTATCTGTGCAAGGTCATTAAGCCTTCGATAGATGGCCATTAATCATCATTAATTGCTTTCTCACCATCACTGAACAAAACCTGTAAGGTGGAAATTTCTACTAACTCCTATTTTATCTTTATTTTCTGCTAATTTTCAGGGGGGTATCAGTGAGGACATGCAATAAGTTACGCAGCACAGCGCAACGCTATCAAGAGATGCACACACCGAGAGAAAACTTTAAAAATGGTCCTTGCATCCTTTGTGAATGCTTTGTTTTCCTCTAAAGTGACAAAGCTTTATCTGGCTTGGCTACGAGAAGCAGGAATATAAACTGCATTAAAGTGCTTTTGTTCTGCAGTTCTATAGCTTTTTTTAAGCCTTTTAAAATCAAGATTACTACCTCATGGGCGATCCCAAACACCTTTATTAGTGTTTTCAGGAAACACCGGGAAGGTTAAAAGCTTTCTGAAATTTACCCCGCTCTGTCAGTCACAAGGTAGAGATCGGCGAGCTCTTCCAGAACACTCCTGCTATCCAGCTGCCACGGGTAAATACAACCCCAAAGCATCACCGAGACAGCAGACAGGAGCTTGACAGGTGCATTTTCAGAACTAGGCTGCTTTTTGGCTTTCCTTTTGACAAGTAAATTGCTGAAGGAACAAATAAACGTGAAGGTATGCTGTAAGGCATAAGTAATTGAGGAAGTGGCTGTAGCTAAAAATCGGGTTGACAGATGAGCGCTAACAGTCCTCACCATCTGAGAACGGAAAAGTCAGGGCTCAGCACTGAGGTCAGGTCAGCCCTTGTACAGAGAGCACAAATGCCAAAATTGCAAAAGGGGTTACATTAATTCTTCCAGCAACTGCACCAACTTCAGTGACCCTACCTGCCTCTTACTTCCACCGCAGTTTCATCAGATGCACTCTGAAATTAGCATGTTGGGGTGGGATGACCTTGCCTGCGCGTCAAACCTGAATTGTGGGAAATTAAATTAATTCCTTGCCCTTTTTTTTTTTTTTTGCATTCAGACTGGCTTCTCCGTGCTATTCAGATCAATTTTGCCAATGTGTTTTAAGGGAGTTTTACACCCCTCATGTATTCAAAGATGAGCTCAGAAAGCCTCTGCCTGCAGCAGCAGGGGAACCTGAACACGCACAAAATAACATTTTGTACAATCCATACAGGCAACCACCTGCGTGCTGCCCAAGAGACAAGAAACATCTTCGGAAACAATTTCCTGGGGATGCAGAGCAGCAAACCTTTTAAAATAATCACTTCATTGCTTCATACTGAACAGTTCACTGTGTGCACGCGCCTAAGACCAGGCAAGCACAGCTTGTATGACATAGCTTGGTTTAAAGTCATGAACAATATAGAAAAGACCAGCCTAGGGAAAAAAAGAATGAATTATCCACATTCAACTTTGCATGCTTGATTATGGGGCTAAGAAAACAAAACATGGCACGTGTTTTGGCACGCGAGGCACAGCCGCAGCAGCGGGCAGGAGAGCACCATCTGATCTGGCTCCCTGGGTCTTTGCTGTAGCGAGACAGGATTCACAGCGACTGCCCTGCTGGCTGCCAACGACTCTCCGGAGGTGCCCTGCAAGACGGGCATTACGCCCTTTCACTAAAAAGCCAATTTCGTTATTAAAATGGATTTATTAGATTGGTTGGGTTGAGCAATGAGCCTATCACTTTTTTCATATTAGCAAATTCTACCTCAATAGAAAGACACGACTTCTAACGGCAGCTTGTTTCAGTAACAACAGAAATCAATTTCACCTTCAATATTTCACGCTTGTATGTATGCTAAGGACAAACAAAATTTGGCTCTAAATTAAGGTATCAGAATTACAAGCACAGACACTAAATAAGTCATTCTTTTGGAACAAATGTCATGACACCGATGTAATTGCTTAGAAGTAATGGTATGGTAAGTCTTGCAGCTGAGTTTAGTGAATGAAACTTCAGTGAAACAGGCATTTTTAAATTTTAGGCATGCAGCATCTCATATCCTGCAGTTCAGATCTCCAAAGCTGGTAGACAGGCTACAAGTTAATTTTCAGAAGTTATGAGAACTCGGTGGCACTCCAGAGAAACAGGCGGCCTCAGCATCACTAAAATTCAGGTTATTTTCATCTCAGAAACCATCCACACGCAGACGAGCTAAGCAGGTGCAAACAGCCTGAGGAACTTGGGGATATCATCAGATTCCAATCTGAAATACTCTAACTTTATTTCCATTTCTCCCTTTTGTTACCACTATTTCTACTTAGATCAAACCTAACAATGACTCAGTGCAATGTTCAGCTGTGCAGGACCACCAGAGAGAGCTTGTGAGCTGCTGACATCCATGTACCAACTTCTTTAATACAGAGTAAGGATGTTTGCTATTCTTGTAATTTGTCCTGAAGGTAAATATTTTTGACACTTCATTAGGAAGAGATATATGGTATCTCAAGAGTTGCGTTATGACTGTCAAAGAAGAGAAAGAGCAATACTTAATCTTAATATCATAGCGGTATATCTTCCTTTTGTTATGTGCAGGAAATACAGATGTCTCCCAAATTCTGCTATGACTGAGTACTGATAAATATGTATGATCTTAGGAGATACCAGGCCAAATTCAAGCCTCCCGTAACTGAGTGCAAGCACGCCCACACGAATGGAGTTTCACTGGCATCTCCACGTGCTGCCTCCATGGCAGGAGGTAAAGAGCAACCGAGGGGCTGCTCCGTAACCCCTCCAAAAAAGCACGTTACACACAGCAGGTATCAGCTGAAACATGCTGCTCCAGGCCCTACCATTGAGAGTGTTTACCGCAAGGTCGTTAACGGCCGTATTTTGTAATTTTATTGGCAGTTGCATCTCTTGGAGCAAAAAGACCGATAAGCCAAGTGTTCTCGGTGTCTTCATGTCCTACGCAGCCTGCCACACAACCCGCAGCAGCTCATTAGGAACGTTAAGATTCCTGGCACCGCAGGGGCAGCAAAGAGACGAACGCTGTCAGTGCAGGGCTCGCTCTCAGACGAGCGATGTCTAATTTGGCCGAGCGCTGCCACGTCAACGGGATGATGGGTACACAGCTGCTTTGCTTCTGACAAAAAGTGCTTTTTACACATCGTGTCTAGTACATTGCCTTACAACACAGAGGAAGCGGAAAGGTACTTTGTTTTGGTTGGTTTTCACCTTTACAGGACCAAGAGGGAAAAAAAAACTGTTAAGTATGGAGATCTGCAGGACTTGGATGTAAGCACTAGAGCTTATTCAAGCTGCGCATCTAGAAGACAAAATATGAAAACACACAAGCTGAAAACTGTAAGTGGCAGAGATCCCTTTAGTAGTGCTCCTGTAACCAGTTAGTTCGAGCTAGTATATATGTTTTTTGCTAGTTAATTACTTGATGCAAGACGTGCGTTGCATGTGAGCACCTCACACAGCAGCTGTCCTTAAAGGCTGTCCAAAAGTGTCACTGTTGAGAAAGAGGGCTGTAAAGGAGGGTAGATGTGAGGAGGGGATGCCAGCAGATGCCAAGATCCAGGTTTCTGAGGCACTCTGTAGCATAATCAAGCTGGGGGCCACAAGTTCAAAAGTGCTAGAGACAGGTAACAGCGTAAAAAAGCACGGTAGTGAAGAAATACAGGAAAAAAGAAAAGGAGAGAGGAAAACAGCAATAACTACAACAAACTTACTGGCTTAACGTTCCGTAAATCACAAAGCAAAAATGCCTCTAAGCCAGCACAATGGCAGACGTGGCTTCAGAACTGAAAATATTCAACAATCTGTAAATTCCTATCAGCAAAAACGGTCTTGTTCTAAAAGCTATTTTACATGCCAGCAACTGATTGGAAACAGTTGAATTTGCCATCTGCTTAGCGGCGCTAAGCTAGGAAGAAAAAAAAAAACAGCAGCCCAGGCCCATTCATTTTACATGTCCTGTTAGCATCCTCAGGCTCATGATTAGTGACCCTGGTAGGGAGACTGGAAAACATTTAAAATTAACAATTGCATTTAACTTTAAACAGCCAGTTTGAATTTAGCTCATGCTGATAATGATAAAAACCCTAATTGTCTGATGGCTATTCGATAGCTTCAGGAGTTACGGTTGATGGAGCTTTCAATGCTCATCCCGAACAAGCCATCACCAGACTTGTCAGCCCAGTGGCAATTTTGGTGAAAGTACTGTGAGTGCTATTGGCACGTGGCACTGCTTTCACGAGTCTCTCCGGGTGGGGGGGCAAGTGTCTGACCCTAACGCTGTGGGTGTGCAGCCACGCAGCTGTGCATCATGTTGGGATGCTGCCTGCGGGAATGGGAGACTTGAGAAATGCAAACTGATCACCTTTCAGGAGGGCTGCGCCGAGCCAAAGATAAATTACTTTATGCTTTAAATTCATTATTTGCTAGGAGTACTTACAAAGGTACGTCACCAAAGAGGAAAAGAACAGTCTGCTAATGGTACTGCTGATCGCTGCCCAGCCTGCTCCGAGTAAACCCAGCTCCAAGGAAACCCCTGAGAAATTCAGGTTGTAAGAATAAAAAGTGGATGACAATTGTTCGCTTTTTCCCTTCACTGGTGTCAAAAAACTCAAGGTGTGGAAACATGAACCAATATTTGTTAGTGGTCTCATGGAGAAAAAACATTGAGCAAGAGGTTTTCCCAAACTTGTATTTTGAACAAAACTAGAAAGCTCTGATTGCAGATTTCTGATGGTGTCCACGTTGTTTTCAGAGCATTTTCCTGCTGTGCCAACAGCAGTCAGCACTCGGTACAGCAGGTTCACGTGCCCGTGCTGGGATGGAGCAACCATGCAGCTGATCCTCCCTGGGATGGGAACAATCCAGCACCACGAGCACTCCAGGCACGCTCCCAGCCCCCCTACGAGTACCTTACTCTGGAAGGCATGTGCAGGACTAACAGTCTTGAAAAGTTAGAAAATGACTTAGTAATTGAAATCTTTTAATATTTCATTTTAAAAAATCACAAAGGCCGCTTGTTTCCAATATTCCCAAGTTTTTGCAAATCTCACTTCACTTTAAGACCAACACGCCTCTTGTTTGGAAACAGGGTGGCACTGCAAAGTCTTCCCTGCACCCCAACAAAAGCAGCTTTTGACTTTATAGTCCAACATCATTAATAGAAAAAAAAAAAAAAGGAGACAATCTAATTTGTGGAAAGAATTTGCTTTGGTCTGTACAATCTGGCTACTACACAAAATTACTGCTGTAAGAGAGAATGCTGCTTCTTTTTCAAATGTAATGAGCACCGCCAAAGGAAAACAGTACTGTTTTTTATGGTAAAAAGTTTAGCGAGCCAACATATTATCCAGAGATATGTTCTTTGAAGGAAATTACCTGTATGCTTGAAATTAGTGTAATATTATTCTTAGCAGGGCAAACAGCTTTCTGTCAGAGGCCAGATGTTACAGCAGATGTGCATGTTTGAGGGTGTGCTGTTGTCGCTGCAAATAAGCTTCAAAGTCGATTTTTACTTCTACCAAGTATGTTCTCTCCCTACAGATTATTCAGATTCATAAATCATATTTTAACTAATAAAAGATTGTGACTGGCACAGCAGTTCATTTTTTACAAAGAAGTTGTTCTCTGATGTACATGCAAAACCAAAATTAGAAGAGAGAAAACTTTTGTGTTTCACAGCAGAAAGCTGTCTCAAGGTGCCCAGGGCTGAATCTCACTCTCACAGAACCTGCCACTATGAAGATCTATTCGTCATCCCAAGGAAAAAGGAAATACCAAAAAAATCTAGAGGTTATGAAGATTAATAGAAAATAACTGGAGATTTAATATGGATAAATGAGTCTGGGCAAAAAAGGAATCCCAGTGTTCTCTCCATATGCAACAAAACCATACCCAGGAGTTTTACACATTTATTTTATCGATTGCTTTAGATCAGTAGGCAATGGTTAAAATAGACTGCTTTCAAGGACTATGGTTAAGTCAATTCCTGTTGTCCTGTGTGTGACTAGGGGAAAAAAAAGTAGTGTAAAATGGCCCTGTGTTATTTTGCCGTTCCACATACTAAGGTATTCTAAGAGTAACAAAGAAAAAATCACGATCACAAAGCCTACCAGGAAGGGGCACACAATATACAAAAGGTTTAAAGTGAAAATCTGATCAATCACACCATAAGAATCAAGTTTCCTACAAGATATAACCGCATTTCAGACTTCACCAGCTCCTGTCATCACCATCAAATCTCTCTGCTGGCTTCACAGTGGAGCCATTTCTATGAAATTCAAGTCAGCCACTTCCAGACACTTTGACTGACCAACATCTATTTCGGCAAGCCTCCTTCTCCACAAACATCTTCAGGACAAAAATACCCTATAAACTCTGGAGTAACTCAGAAAAAAAACCCTCTCATTTTCTTTACTAGAATTATGACCTCTGATATGGGCTCATTTAAATGCACTTCAACAAACAAAACTAGAGCGATTAATACTGGAAAAAGAAAATGTTTAAAAAGAAAGGGCTAATAACACACCATTAGAGTGAAAAGTGAATTCCTGCTAGTAATTTCCCTAAAGATTGCGTGGGTTTTCTTTTAGTTTTCATAGAGCAGACTGGAAATATTGTGTATGTGGCTAAAGGAAATCTGGTCCTCATACTGAGGAGAAAATCAGGAGTTGTAGGAAAATACCAGTGGTAATGTGAAATAGCTAATTCTAGTATGATGAAATGCATAGCAAATCTCAAGCCACAAAATCCACAGAATAGCAGTTATGAGTATTACATCTGTTTTTAATTAACACATTCATAACAAAAAGCATGAAATGACTTTTCATCATGGAAATGGGTTCTCATATATGTTGAAAAATCTGGAAAAAAAAAAGAACCGCAGAAAGGGTGAGAGAATGGAGAAGGTTATTGTACCACCAGTCCCCGCCAGGTCTGTCCAACACCTGGAGCCTTGCTCCGAGCACCACCACAACTGCCATTACAGCGCTTATCCAGCCTGGTTCCAGCTGTCCCAGCACTGCAGGCCCAGCTGCAATGGCCGCAGAGCAGACGGGAAACCCAAAAAACCAGCAACCAAGGCGTACAGCAGGTGGCCTACCACCAGGCTTCCAACTACCACAATTTCTGGAGAGAGCAGCTAATTATCTGGAAGAAAGTGGTTTAATGCGTTATTAAGGCTCCCAGGTTAGGACACTCAAGCAGTCAAAATCACTCTAATCCTTTCTGTTCTGGTAAATCACGCTCATATAGATGCACAGAAGTAAAGGGAGCTTCCCTTTACGTGGGAGGCTATTCCCAGAGAGTCCCCTTCTTCCCGTTTCTCTGCCTCTGCTCCGGTTCCGTTGCGCTACTCTGGGCATAAAGGAGCGTCCTGCCAACACGTACTGGGACTGCCCACAGCTGGCACACTGAAACCCCAGGGCAGCTCCACCAGGAGCCTCTCAGGCTTAAAATACAAGAAAAAAAAACAGCCAGTCAGCATATTTTTGAGAAAACTAGCCTTAGGCCATTAATAGGGGAATCTTGGCTTTTAGGATTATTTAGAGGTGCCAGGGTCTACGACAAACAATCCTCCAAAAATTCTCAGAGTGTGTCACGGTAGAGGATTAAAGTCTCTTTTGCTTAAGCCCTTTGGTCTTGCATCAAAACATTGGCCTGGACCCAAAAGATCTCATCCATGTTGTGCATCTTTGACAGGCTTTTGGGGAAACGAGTAGGCTAAAGAAGACGGCTGTGTGAAGCTGCTCGTACATTTGAGATGCGATAATCAGCCTCAGCTATCATTACAAGAGAAATGGTATTTAACACAGTTCCACGCTTCCTGCTGAGCTATTAGCAATAAAAACATGGTCTTTAAGATGCAAGGATAAAAGCCTCAGTTAAAAAGTACCATCTGAACAAACATATTCCTTTTATTTTTTTCTTAGAGACATTAGCGCTCATCAGCTTTCAGAGGACACTGACCTTAAAAGCAATCATCTTCACGTAGAATAATTCATATGGCAGATCATTAACCAAATTAATTCTACCTAGAAGTGACTTTTTGATGCTTTCTTCTGAGATCAAGCCTCCTTTTTTTTTTTTTACCTATTTATAGGAATCGTTCTGAAAATCTAGTGCAAGACAACACATTACCCTATTCTAAAAGGATTTTATATTCAAATGAATATATTTAAGAGAGCAATTACCGCTGCCAGCAAAATTGCTGCACCTTATAGAGCTGGGAAAAGCAATCTATAGTATTTGCCTTAGTCACATATGTAACTATTTCCATGATGACAGAAGTGTTTATCCAATACTTTATTGGCCTATTTGTCTCTAAATTCAATTTGTGTGTAACATTATGTACTCAGCACTAGTTTTCTTCTCTCCCTGCATTTTGTGTGTGTGTGTGTCTGGCCCATGGCAGTTAGTTTATTTCTTATTCCCAGTGTTACTCTCCAGATTCTGTAGGGCACAACCAGTGCCCAGAATGGGGTGCTTTATAAAATACTTTTCAAGAGGGGAAGAACTGTGCTTTGATGGGATGGGGGAAATTTTGTGTAAGCCACTGAATACAGAATGATTTAAGCAACTGGAGTTACACATACAAATCTTCGGCAGTGGTATATTTGTGACAAATTTATCTAAAAACGATTTACATGACTAGCTGTATTAAAAATTAATGACTACAGCAAATTGTTAAGGACTCTTAAAGAGGAACTAATTGTGTTTTGTTTTGTTTTGTTTTTTTTTTTTAATTTGAAAGCTGCAGCTTTTGTGCAGGACAATAAAGCTTGTCACCTTAATTTTATATAAATTGCACTCCTCAAAAATAAGCCATTCTTATTTGTAAATAACATCGTACAAAGACACAGAGGTAACTGGAAATAGCTTTTTAAATGCCAAAATGAGACAGAACTGGAGATCTGCCTAGCTGGAGATGAGCCTAGCAGAGTGGCAGCATGACACTGATTACCCAGGGCAAAGCCTGAGCAGAAATTGCCCTGCACACACCTCTGGTTTCCTTTGGAAAACTGCAGGCGCACAGGTGGGAAGAATGCCGAGAGCACCTTCGTACATCCCTTGGCCCGGACAGTTGCTGGAAGAGGCCACTTGGATCGTGGTGGTGTAGGGATCGCCTGGAGATGAGGACTTGGGCATAAGCGTAGCCATCAATCCTATCTTGTGATAAGCACATGTTCCAACATTTCCAACTATTTTTCTTTTTAAACTATCTAAAAATGCATCTAGTTTTGCAAAACTTAAAGCATTACTTGTATCTTGCTTGATGTAACACAAAAATCTCTGGAGTAAAGACACAGTGAATTCCTATCCAAATTATAAAATAACTTTTGAACTTCCTTAATAGCTACAGTGCTAACCACCTACAGTTTAGTAATTCCTAGGTAACTCCTCTCAGCTCATCTTTTTTTTTAAATCTCCTATTTGAAAAAGAGGGAAAATTATATATTAGCTTAAACTGCCACGAAACGCTAACTGCTGGCAAGTGCCTGCCACTGTGATTACTACGCTTAACTAATTTAATTACAGCAATGGCAAATAAAAAGCAGGCATACCCTGTAAATCACATCTAACTGCAGGAGCCATATCATACGTAAACACCAGCCATTCAGATTCCTGCTATTAACCCGTCCCTCCGCTGATCTTTTCCCAGGGTAGTTCCACCAACAGATGATGAAGCCAACCTGCTGGCACAGGCCTGCTCCAGCTTCTCGGCGGGTAAGAGCTGCTGGCTTAAAGCATCATGTTAAAGCAGCTCCATGGTGTCCATAAGACCTGCCCACTTGTAAAGCTGTCCCAGTTTCGGCATGCTGAGCTCTCTACTGGCGCAACCCTGTTAGTATGATCTGCCCTCTTGCCCTCTTGATGCTCAGAAAGATGTTGCAAACTTCGGTAAGCCAAAACTGAAGATACCTGAACATAAAAAAGAATGGTGAGGTGTTCTCTCAGGCCCCTTACTAAAGCCACAAACAGCTTTGACCCGAGGCTTTCAGGAGAAAGGAAAAGATTCAAGACGAGTCTTGGCTTTCTGCCATGATACTTTGATCAGAAAGGGATGCACGGGTGAACAATCACAGAAACCAAGCACTGGATACCTGGCACTGGGCTTGACATGAAATTCCAAACCCTGATCTTCAGATGTAAAAGGCTGAAGTAGATATAGGTACCCAGATTACGACTTGTTACCTCAAGTATGATGTAGTTAACCACCCCAACCCCCTTTCATTTCAGTATCAATAAAATAGCATAAGACAGAAAGATGAAGAGTAGAGTAAGACCCTCCCCTAGCCACGTACTCAAGCTAAAACCCACTGTGTTACAGCTTGCCTTAGTGTCAAAACCACAGAACTACCAGAGAAGACTGAAAGACAAACAAAATCAAAATATTCTTCATCACTGAGGTGACATAATTGTTGGCAATGATAAAACAGTGCAGAGTTCTCCTCCAAAATAATATACCTCTGTGTAGAGCTCTACGCTGGGCTGTACCAGAAACTCTAGCAAGATCCCCGTAATCACATTGGGTATGCAAAACCTGGCAACAACCGAGTATTACGGGTTGGAATTAGATGACCTTTAAGGTCCCTTCCAACCCAAACCATTCTATGATTCTAAGTATCCTTTGCTGAATTCGGGCTTTATGAATTCTATCACCAAATTGACTTCTGGTGCCTACCACATCATTACAGATGCAGCAGGGGAAATTAAAGAGGCTAGAAACAACCATGCAATATATGCTGCTTGCTTCCTACTTTCCTGCTAATGAGTTTGGTTTGGATGATCCAGCTCCCATTTGTCTTTCCCTTTGATGAAAGCAGGGTTGCCAGCCTGCTCCAGCCCCTAGTAACAGGCCACTACCTTTTGGGTCACAGGTAGCTGAGGCACCCTAATCCATCACTGATCAGCCAAAAGTGAATCAGAGAGAGCAGAGTGCTCTGAAATTCAGATCTTTTCAGGAGGTCCAGTATCGCCTGCTGCCACACCAGAAAAAGGCATTTCTCACTGAAGGAGCCAGCTCTGGTCTTTCCAAAATCAGGGCTTCCAGAAACACTATCCACCAACCTGCCAGAAGGCTCTTCACCATGGCAAACATCTTTCTAAAGATGACTTTGAAAGAGCCACACTGAGTTAGAGGAAGGATCCATCTAGCCCAGAGTCCTGTCTCCAGCTCTAGCAACATGTACGTGCCTAAGGAAGAATAAGACCAAGGAGATCACGCATGGTATTTGCCACAGCACGCTCCTGCTGTCAGCTCAGGGGAATTCCTGTGTTGGAAGTGCTTTCTTATGTTTAGCAACGGTTGTTGGCTTCTCTTTCAAGTAGTCATCCAAGACAGTTTTCCTCAGCAATTATTCATGTATGGCTGCATTTGTAAGCTGACGATTTAACCATGGCGCGCACGCACTCACCAGGGCTGTTACTTGCATGCTGCTCCTTACTGCAGTGAACCTACCACAAGGTGAAAGTGACTGTCCTCTACTTCTTGATACAACACAAGGAAACCCTCTCGCTAGACCCAGAGGCACAGAAGGCACAGATAAAACAGGATTGCTTCTACCTTGTCGCCTACACAAACCATGTACAATGATTTGCAATGTAGGACATATCATGTCCTCAGTTACTCTTTGACAGGTTGGGTTATAAGACTTCACGTTTCAAACTGAACTCAGTTTCTCTCCCGTTCAAGCTCTGAGCAGGAAACATCCCCTTTGAAAGAGCTCCAATGTTTCCAGTTCTCCTTTCTCCACACTGACCCTGCTTCTGTACTGTCGATGTTCTCCTCTACCACTGCACCGCTTATTTATTTTGGTCTAATTCACAGGGGAGACAGACGGTCTGTTTCCAACACATCAGCGCAGTTACCTCTCAGCAATCAACGTATTTCTTGCCATTCCTTTTCCTGTTTTCAGTCTGACTCTTCTGTGTCCTCAGTGAGTTTTAGCTTTATTTCCTGTATTTTTTCCTGCGCTAAGGTTTTTGATCGTTTTCCTCCTTACAAAGGTCAATTGCTGCCCATGCTCTTTGTGGGACTCTCTACAGAGTCAGAACTGTCTTCCCTCCACTTTCATTCCTATAACCTTGAATCCCAGCTCTCACCTGTGACTCCCTCTCCAGCTAGGAAATCTTCAGTGCCTCTATAGGCCCGTGTATGTCAGAGGTCCTAACTTTGCATTTGGACCAATTTGACTCATTCAGATGGACTTTTTTAGCCCACTGGGTCACGCATGGTGTTTGTATTTTTATTCTCCAGAAATTTATAACTTTCACCTGCTTTATGCTCTGTAAAAATCAAGCCATTTAACTATTAATAGCTCCAGATTTTATAACTTCCTAATTCAGAGCATTCCGGGGCTAGGTTCCAGCTCCACCTGAGATAATATGCAAGTTGCACATTCATTTAGGTGTCTCCTGCTGCATAATCGATTGTCCACTTCTCTCAAGATGAAATCTGCAATTGGCGAAGTGTCCGATGCCTTCACTGTAGATGAGTTCCTGGAATAACGTGCCTGGGCTGCTCTGAAACATCTCCTCCTTTCATTTCAAGCGTAGTGTCAAAGCAAGTGGTGGACTGTCATCAGCGGAGGTTCAGCTGACAATACATTTTATGGGCCATGTATGTTGACCTCGCAACAATTTTCCACTCAAGAAAATCACTACTTCTTGCAGAACAAGATTTGTATTTGTACAAATAAACAGAGACCCAGCCTGAAAAAAGGCTATACTTAGTATATACTGAGGACAGCTTTCAGAGTTCAGTAGCTATTTTAAAACTAAATGGATCTTTCCCTGACGATTCAACAGAAACGTGTTCCAGTAAGTCATGAAAATTACTGTTTCTTTATGGACATTTAAAACTGTTCTCAATGACATATATTTTTACCTGTTGAAATCAAAATCTCGTCAGAGTGAGAACTGTGGCGTAAAAAATTCCAACGTGGCCTATTTCATACTTGGTTGTCCCCAGACTTTAGCCACTATTTAACATTGCCAGCAGCCTGTTATTCTAGTGAAGGCAAAGTGGTGGGAATACCATGGAAAAGAAAAAGTAATTCTTCACCAAAGATTCAGCATCACCCTCTGATATCCTGAACAGAAGTCCTGCAGTACTTTTTTTTTTTAATATTCTCTCAGTACTACAACAGAAATGATGAGGGATTTGTTGGCATTTCTCAAAGGCAGATCAAACGTTATCCCACCTGAGAATACTTTTTTTTTTTTTTGAGATAAAAGTAACATTATTAGCAGCCTAGATTATTTGCAAAATATTTCTTCTTAAAAAGTTCTTATCCACATGTAGCCATACAACTGTCTAAAGAGCTATAAATCATTTCAATAAAAAATTCAGAAGCTGCAGTTTCAATCAGGACATAAAAAACACTTTACATTTGACCTGTCAATTGCTTTCTCCAAATATGTTTGAATAGCTTTGAAATTAAGGAAAATTTGGCTTCTCAAAGTGACATTAACTATTCACAGTATTTTCTACAAGTAGAAAAGCCAGCAATGGACTTAAAATATAATCAATCTTTTTGCCACTGGTTTTCAGGTATAAATATTTAACATTATTCTATAGCAGAAATGGAAAAAAGAAGCATCATTTGGGGGGTCTAAAATGCCTTACTAACTGCTGGACATTATCAATTCTAGTTCAGCACAGCCTCTTAGCAGAACTGTACTTTAGCTGTGTCAATATTCACCTCAATTCAGAGGATGTATTCTCCCACACTATTTTTAAGCAAGTTTAAATAAAAACTACAAAAAGTTGGTTCTAGAAAAACAATACTTAGCATCCTTTTGTTACATTACGTATCACTCATTAACTGAATATATTTTCCTATACACCAGTAACTGATAAAACTTTTTTTTTTTTTTTTAACAAAAGACATAATCTGTTTTGCTATGTCTGTGATGAAAATAGGTTGGGGAGTAAGTGGAAGGATTGTTTTCTTAGGACAAAATGTGCGTTTTGTTTCCCTACTCATTGAAACTCATTTCAGCTTTGCAACCTGCTGCAGCACTGCAGCAGAACACGATATTCTCTAGGGAAGAAGCATTACTTTTTGCCATCCAAGACCTTAGATGGACACTGATCCTACCGGTCCAGGCAAGAGTGTGTATCTTATAATTACGCCATAAGGGGAAAAGAGTCAAGAATATTAATTACTAGAAACAGCATGTGGAGGAGGAAGCTAAAAAGGTGCAGGAACACATACAGCTTTATGGTCAGAAATCACCCCTTCTGATTTCCTATGACTACAAAAATGCTCCAGCAAAAAGGTATTTATTTCCTCTGAGTCTGCTAAAATCTGGCTAACTAGTAAACCATGCTACCGAAGTGTTTTACAACTATTTTTGCTACTTCATGAAGGCAATCAAATAGAGTGCCAAATGGCTGCAAGCCCTTGCACGCTGCTACCAACACTCGGGCAAGTTGGTCACCTCAACAAAAGAAGAGCTTTGCCCTATTTTGTCACTTTAACACAATAAAGTAAATCTAGGTCCTCACTGGACGTGAATTAGATTTATGTATCACTTAAACCTTTCTCTCCACGATCTTTATAGGACTTAAAAGTTGCACAATTAAGGAAAGAATCATGAGAAATATACCACAGTTAACGTGAACTGCGTTTTTATGATATGAAAGCAGAAGATGGATCCACATCTCAGCCTGTGATCAAGTGCTATCTTTCCTTCCTAGTCTCCCTTCAGTGAGTTGAGTTGTCCTCATTTCTCTCCTAATATGCCCTCCTCTTCAACAATCTTTGGTTTATCCCCTCCCCTGTACAATTTTTCAAGCATCCCACCTCATTTGGAGAGCCAAACCTTGACAACTGCCTCTACGTATTGGCAGCACAATAAATGCCCTGCTACAAAACAATGTCATGAACTACATCGGCCTCATCCACAGATACAGGAACTCAGGTTGTTTGGAGCATGGATATTTGCAAGGGATATAAAAATAGGGCTCTTAGAAATGAGTAAGAGTTGGTATTAACTACGTAAACACACACACAGTTGTGTTCAATCACAAAGAAAAGGAGGAGCGGACACTTTCAAACAGCTGACCTGCTATCCATTATCATCCCCTACTCATGGAAGTCTTCAACTTTCAGGTTTTCAAGCAAAATCTGTCACTTACAGATAAAAATCAAGAGAGAAACAAGAGAAGATGAGTTAACGCACAGAGTCCCTGTTGTACCTCTAGAATACCTAATTTTGTTTAATACAAGGAAACCACTGCCTCAGTTTAGGGTCCCTTCCTTTTTGATAACAACAATCGTACACTTTAATTGAAAATAATCTCTCTCCTTCCCTGAGGATAATGAAATGGACAGAAGAAACCCATTTAGAAGTTAATGTCACCTCCACACAGTTAGTACCTATTTATTGCTGGTATTTCCTTGAAACACAGGAGAAAATATGCCAAAATATGGCATTGCTGTGACAAATAAGATGACTCTCTTCATAATTAGGAAACGTTGGTCCACTGTGTCCCAATAACAGTGATTTCAATCACCTATACTGAACAGTTTTACATCTTGTTTTTCCACCAGTCAAAACCATGTTTAAAGATCACTGAAGTCAATGGTGACAGGAAGAATAAGAATATGCAGAGAGCATTTATCAGTTTCTTTTCAAAACTACCCCGATTTCATTAAAAATTTAGCAACTATTAGTGAATGCAGAAGGTTAAAACAAACTCCTACCAAGAACCTAGCTTCCCCTTTAGAATGGCAATTTGAGTAATTTCTACAGCTCAAGCTCTGTGTGTACTTTATTAATGTTCATAGAAATTTCAACTTGGGAAACTACTCATTTAATTCTATTCACCTGAACTCTTCAGGAATAGACATTCATTTGATTAATACTTCTTAACACTCTAATTGGAAAGGGTATTGTATTTAAATAACAGAGCAATTACTTTTTTTCTTTTTTTTAAAGGACAGACAATAAGCTAACTAGCACTGACTGCTGCAGACGCTTGGTGCTAGAACAATAAATTACAGCCCAGTTTTCTGCAACAAGCACTTCTTAACTGTTTCTGATTTTACTTTAATAAAACATGCAGTCATGTTTGATGCCATCCACTAGTAACAACTTCTGTCTTGTACCTTGTTCTATTTCGCCTATCAGTGAAGTCAGGGAGAACTCTGTCATGGATTTAAACTGGGACAGGTTAGAGACAAATTATAATTTCTTTCCTATCTTCCTTTGATTGTCCTTTTCTGTCCTCTGACCACCCCTCCTGCGTCAAATGTTTCTGATGGGTAAAAGCAGATTCCCCCTCTTCGCCCTTGAATATCCCTTACCTGTATGACTGCTCTGTTTCAAGCACTTCATGCGTCTTCAAAAATCAAGTAGAATTTCACACTCTGTTAACATTTTGTATGATTAACTCATGATGTACGCTTACATTTCTTCCTTACGTTTCACAAACTTTCACCCACAAAATGTTCCTTTATCTAAATAACTTTGCTATTCAGTGTTCTTTATCTAATACAGTATCTTTGCACAGTATTGTACCTTCAGCACTTAAAGTTCATGGATTTGACACAGTCCTCTGTTTCCTGTGTACGCCAGAGCTTCAGTTTGAGATTTGTAGCCAGAAGCAGTAACTGACAAAATGTCTGGGGAAAAAAAAAAGGATACTAACAAAAGTATTACCTCTACCTTCAAAACGCTGTTCAATTATGGTCTCAGCTCACTCTAACAGCGATGCTACCACTATTTCTTTAATTTGGGCATCTGCATTTTCCTCTACATTGAATCATGCAGACATCTGGTTATATTCAACTCTCTATTTTATATAGAGCAGAAATCTGGTGTACCTTGACAGTTCAATAGAGAAGATGGAGGAAAAAAATTTTTAAAAGCAAATTTTTCAAATCTTTTCCTGAATGTATTATTTCTGACATTCGATGTTGCCTTATTACTCGCTTTGTAATTTCTTTACTCACATAGTAATAATTCTTCAAAGTAAACAGAGGTATTACACATGCTAGATGACATTTTTGGCTTTGTTTATGAAGTCTGAACTGGAGTTTTCACAGTCGATGAAGTAGTAGTAAAGAAAGATGCCTTTTCATCATGCTTTCCAGCCTAATCGCCTCTTCTAGTTACCAACGCATATCTTGAATCTCCTCTCAGCATAATTTTTCCCATACATCTTCTCATGCTACTTCTTTCTCATGCTACTTCTTTCTAACCACTCAACGCCCTGCTAATAAGACTGTGAGAGAAGTTGCACCAACTTTGATCTGTCATCTGATCCCACCCGATCCAGCCCCCCAGACTGCCCGACAGGTTGAGCACGGGTCTTTCCAGCAGGCAACGCGTCACGCCGCCCACCGAACAGCAGCATCCTCTGCTCCGCGCTTGGGACAGCAGAGAACACAAGGCAAAGTGGCATTAGGTCTCCTCCATGTTTCTGCAGGTGTGGGGGGACCAGCAAACACACACTCAGACTTGCACCGTCCCAGGGCAGCGTGCAACATGCCTTTCTTGACCAGCCCCATTCGGTAGGTCCGTCCCTACCTGCTGCAGCCTCGAAGACTGCCTGCCTGCAGAAGGAGCTGTGAAGAATGGGCACAGGGCAGATTTATGCACTGTAGCAATCCCTTTCCAAGTGCATTTCAGTAAAAATTCCCAGCTGTTTATTTGGACTGCTGTACGCATTTCTAGGAAAGACTAATATGGATATTCTGGGGCCAAAATAATTGCCTAAGAAAAGCACTGTATTAGAAATACATAAAAATACTCTGGACTACTTCACGGCATTAGCAAATTTTGTCTGCAGAGGCTTCTATCCAATAATCAATGCTTAACAATTTCTCACATTTCTCCCACCTCTGGGTTTATTTGGGGAGGACTGCCAAACAAAAAAAGCAGTGGACAACTTTAATAAGCTCTAATATTCTCTGTTTCATTGCTGATGCTCTAAAGACATCATGAGGTCAACATAAAACTCTTAGCAGGTCATATATCTGTGCCCTTTCATGCATCAGCTAGGATCAGCAACTTGAAAGCTACTCCACTAACACTTGAAGTGAAAAAAGATGCAGGAGGCCTGCTAAGGTAACAAAATAAAGGCAGAGGAAACAAGCTGACTTGGAAAGTCCTGGCAACCCAAGCTGCCTCTAGCACAAAAGATTGCACCATAAAGCATTTTAAAGAAAACAAATAGCTTTTATTCTAAGCTATTTTTATGCCTGATGCTAATTACATTCTATACATTATCTTCCCTTGAATTTTATTTCATTTTTTTTTATATACAGATAATGCATTTTACCCACAAATTGTGACAGAGTGCACAGAGCTGAAATTTCTTCCCTGACCTGAAACAGAAACCGTGTTTTACTTTGTAAAGCATAAACACGCTGCTGCCAAAGAAGTCAGAAGAAATTAAGGTTAAAACTAGTGTTCAAACATAAAATAATCATCTGAACATTAACATATATAATGATAGCTACAAATCTTCAAATGATGACCACATAAATTCAACAGAAATAAAACCTGCAAAACTCCTCTAAATTGAAAATCAGTCCTGCATCAATAACCGCTGGAATACAGGGGTGATACATGTAAATCATACACAGAAAAATGGAAACCATCAGACTCGCATTCATCATCAAACACCGATTTTATAAAAAGGCTTACCCATTCTGTGCTGACTATATTTGTTTATAAAAAGTAAAAGGGAAAGGGAATTTCCATGAAAGGGAATTTACTGCCTGTGTCTGAGGAGTTCAAACAGTTTTAGAAGAAACACACTCAAAAAAACCAAACCAGTAAGTATTTTTCTTCTGCAAGTGAATGTTTTAATGTAAAAACTGCAGTCTTACCTTAACTTTAAGCACAGAAGAAAACATTTTAGCATCTTCAGACACTCCTCCAATGTACATTTTTTTGGTAAAGACAGGTGCATGATCATTTTCATCCTTCACTTCAATAAATACTTTGGCTGTATTACCTAAAACATGGAAAGAGAAGTATACATAGAACATGTGGCAGTCAATCTTCATCACGTATTGTAGTTTATACATTTACAGCCCGAACAGATCATGTCAAACAAGTGCACAGATAACGTTGTAAAAATAAATACATAAGAAATAATAGCACACTTGGTATTAAAAGCATGAGCTTGAAGGAAGCCAAGGGATTTCATGCTTTTTTGCCCCATCTTTATCCATTTTGCATTTGCCATTTTTTTCTGACTGATTCTTGACTTAATTTGAGCTGAAATTTCATCCTTTATAGAAAAATGACACCCATCGCCTGTACACCTGCACTTTGCTATTAGGGCTATATGAATTTGCATGTAAGCAAAAGGCTGCCATGGCTTTCTTTAGAAAGAAAGCTACTTGGGGGGAATATAAGAAAAGACCAGTAATTCATTTTGCAAATAAATAGTAAACTACTAATTAGAACAGCGTACTTCAGGAACAGAGATCCGGTCACATTACATTCTCACAAGCGTTATGAAGAGGTAATGCAACTTTTTCTCTACTTGCCTGAGCCACAAAGCACAAACATCCAACGGGTCTGACCACGCGGGTGCTAAGCAGCCTCAATACCTAACGGAGTTACTCTGCTATTCCAGTGTGTGTCTAAGCCTGTCTTCATCACAAACCTGGCTGGCCCAAGGGAGCACAAATATTAGAGGTTCAACACATCTTCAAGAAAAAAATACAGCTGTTAATCTGTGTTTTTATCAAACAGTTACTGATCCACCACATTAAGCAATAAACACATCTTTCCTTCTGTGAGGAATAATGGGCTAGCAAAAATTAAGGACCTGCTGCAAAAAAGATTCAACTGTGCAGTGATCTATACCAAGATCTGTTTGTCTCTTTCAGACTTCTATAATCCAGAAAGATTGCTGGAAATGATGATATCCAGTTCATTAAGAGCACGTTTTCAAGTGATAAATCGCCTCATTTCAGAGCTGATTTTCCCAACTTGTTTCAGTGCCAGTTAATTTAAATGCTGCACAGGTGCCATGCTGATCTGAGTTAGCTTCAAAACAGTCTCATCTAGAAAGAGCTTACTGGTTGTACCTTTTGGGGACAAAAAAAAAAAATTTATACCCAGACTATTTCTCAGACTGCCAAAGTCACCAAAAATATTCCATCTGATGGGAAACAACTGAGGAATTCATAAAAGTAACGGACATCTGAGAAAACTATTTAAAATGTCATCCAATGCATTAGTACATAGAAAGGAGAAATGAGGGGAAAAAAAAAAGAAAGGACATTTCCTCAGAGGAATAATCAACTTTTCACCGTCCACACTGATCTGCACAGATAGGTTAAAAAACTTGTAGGTACTGTTACTCCAAGCTCCAAGGAAAAATGACTCCATACCAAGCTCTCTTTTTGAACTCATGAAAAAAAGCCACAATCCAACAGAAAGCTTTAAACATCTGAATAGATGTAATGTGGACATAACTATCTATTTGTAATCAAGCCTAGTTTGCTTATGTTCATTTTAAAAGAACGCTTCTTACCTTGACTATATTATTTACTAGAGTGAAGAAAAATGTCAGTCCAAGAGCTACTGTAAGACTCTATGAAAGTCCAATCTCTCTCTTGTTAAAGCAGATCCTTAACGTTGCTGGCTGCAATACCAAGTTACACTTAGAAACTGCAGCCCCACGGAGAAAAATGAGATTCCCAGGCAGGCTTTTTCATTGCAGCTACACCCTTTAGGGAAGAAGGCAATTTAAGCAGGATTACAGGCAATGTGTGCAAGTGACCTTGCCCTGCTGAGCTAATAAACAGTTATATCAACGGCTGGCACCAGTTTACTGCTGTAGGGAAGAGCCTAATTGCAGCACGTTCAGTGCCAGTAGGAGTAGGCATTTGCTAACCTGCACTAGTTCTCTGTAATGCAAATTAAACATCGTTTGCTCAGTGCTCACAATCGACATCATTTCAAGCCAGTTTTGGTAAAGTGGCTTAGCCTCGTGCAAAGTTTGCTTTGCTATTTGCTCAAAAACATTTGTTTAATTTGCTGGTAGTTCTCTGAGCTGCCAAAATGCTGATTTGTTCAGCAATGGTTGAATGCTTTGAAAATGAGAAAGTTATTACATTAAGCACAACGCAAATTAAATACCCTGCGTGTTTCCAAACCACCATTAGCACGATTAATGTTAAATTAAACATATACCTCTGTTTCATCTTACTGCATTTTATACACAGCTTATATTTCATTCCTCGTAGCAGATGGAGGGGAATGCGGCACCTGCGAACTCCGCGCTACCTCGTGCTTTTTATCCGATCCCAGCCTACTGCTGGCCGCAGCGAACGACCAGCAGCCGGTTACAGAGGTTGCTGTATTCCCACATCGAACAAGCCTAGAAGCATGCGTTAAAATCCCTCGTCAGAAACTGTGCCATGCCACACCCTTTGCGATGGGGACAGTCTGTGTGTGTGTCTCTATCCCTCACTGCTGGTACGTGAAGGATGGCAACAGCATCTGCCATGTAACGCGCACTTATTTACTGATACGCTCGCAGCAGGACAGTGAACACCAAACAATACCTATCTTTGTGCTCACCTTTCAGAGGGAATGTATGTAAAACCTTGCTGCTTTGCTATTCTAGATCTGGAATCCAGCTCTCATTATATTATTTTTCTGGATTCCAGGAGTTGAAACTAGAATTTACTCCTCTGGGTTAATTCTTGCAAATTGTTACTTCTTATCACCTCGTGCAACCCAACTACAATTATTCCAGCCAGGTGCCAGAAGGAAGCACCTCTCCCTGGACAAAGCAACACAGGACTGCCATAGTGGCCACAGGAAGAAGAGAGAAGAAAATGAAGTGGCTACAGCTTCCTTCCTACCTTCAGCTGTGAAGAAAATGCTTCTCTGCACACTAAATGTGCGGTCAGTATTCGATAAGCAAACAGCTTCTTTAGTTTTATTGTGCATTTTCATTACTAAGACATTTATTGTCTGGGATTTCACACCAATTACTTCAATAGTCATGAAGGTCAGCCAGCCTCCCAGACAACACACCACAAGGTAAGTTTCTGCACCACCTCTTCCTGCAAGGTCTCCTGTGTCCCATTTGTCTCCTCTCTTCTAGACACCACGGAGATGAGCTGCAGTGTGCAAAGTACACAGATCTGCAGCTGCTTTCAAGTCTTCTTCAGCTTCTAAGTACCTAACATATTGCACGCAGTGCTCCAGATAATCAATCTCTCTCAAGACTAGAAGATGAGGCTTTTGGATTCTTTCAGCTTCTGTGATTTGCTTAAGGAGAGTAAAAGCATCCAGAATGCTCCTCTAAAGGGACCCTGACGAATGTCTGAAAGAGATAAAGCTAGTACATCAGCAATGACTAACAAACGAAAACAACAAAAACTCTAGGGAGATGGTCAGAAATACTGTGTACTAACATTTCCATATGCTTTTCCCAAACATGCCTGTAGAGGACTCCTTACTATCACTTCTTACCTAAGTAGTGTTAATAATGTGCCTGATCCATGTGAACCTGCAGTTCCTGGCTAGATTACAGAAATTAAGTTGAATTTTAGCAATGCTATTTGAACACTGGGACACTGGAAGGTTGTGGTTAAACTATGATTTGAGTGCTACCAGGTTTGTTTTACATCGTGCTTTCGACAGTGGTACTACACTTGTCTTCCATGATATGCCAAAGTTTTGTGGTACTTAGGGACGTGGTTCAGTGGGTAATATTGGTGGCAGGGGGACGGTTGGACTGGATGATCTTGGAGGTCTTTTCCAACCTTAATGATTCTATGAAAATAACCATAGACACAGCTGCTCTTCACACATTAGTAATTTTAACATAGAACATCTGCATCTTGCTTAAGCAGAGGCTGTTTGTTCCGCGGGCGTTAACAGCGGATTCTTCTCTTTTATAAGTTCATTTTAATCAAACTGGGAATGAGAACGGTGATTGGACAGCATTCTACAATACTTTGCCTTACTATCATCTTACAAGTCTGTCGAGCAGACTTTGTGCTTTGGCAGGTGAAATAAACCCAACTGCAGCTGTGCTCTATCTCGCCTTATTAAATCTGGCAGAACCAAATGGAAATCAGCACCAATTTTTTTTTCAATAGCATTTTGATCTAAATCAGCATGTGCCCATTAAGCCTGGAGAAACTGTTATGCTGTAGTCGATCAAGAACACTGCAAAAAAGATCAACGAGCCTCTGACAAGAAGTAGACAGTGACATACTTGGAATAGCACTGATCCAAGGTTTGAGTTAAATGTAAAACTTCTTTTTCTCCCGAATAATCAATTGAAAGGAAGCTCACATTTTATGCAGTTTCTCTAGAATACATTTCTTTGTGGCCCAGAGATAACTGAAGTCCATCTCAGTGGCTTTCAGGGAAACTGCCCCCAGAGGTGTGTGGCAGAGGAGGCAGATTTGCAGCCCTTCAGGCTCTGCAACATATTTTGCCCATCTGTCACAACTCCCATTTGCAGATAACTATGGCAGCCAACTTGTAAAACACCACCAGCATGAACTTTACAACACATTTGAAAATAAAAATGCAAGGCTCTTTGAAAAGTCAATAAATAACACAGGGATATGGAATTCATTTTCATATTTAACTTAGCAAAACTATCATTCCCAATTATTGTGGAGCAGTTGCAGAATTTTGGTCGCAAAACCAGTTTTGTTTCTTTTCTCTTTATGATTCCCAAAGGTTTCTTTTGTGATTAGAAAACCAAAAACATGACAGGAGAAAGAACTGTTCTCCATTTACTCTCCAACACCCACGGCAAAGCACTGCCTCACAGCTGGGATTACAGTACCAACGTGCCAACAGAAACGACGCTCCTCAGGGCAGCATCTCTGCATACCTGTGGGGAATCAGTGTGTACCACTTCTTGCTTGGGGCTGTGCCAAAGGCACAAAATAGTTCTAACTGAATGAATAAAACGTGTAAATATTAAATTGAAAGGTGCATTTTCTCTTAAAAATCTTTCAATACCAAAATAAAACCCATCTTTGCTAATACGGCGTATTTAGCACACCTGACTGAGGTGAGAACAGTGTGGAAGTGCATTTCCCCCCTCAGGCGGTTTAACACTCCTGAGGTACCTTACACCTCTTCCCTTTCTGGATTCTACTCCTACGTTGATTTTTAATAATAATTTGTGCTACTCTGAATTCTGTTAACACCCCTAAAAGTTAGGAGGGTATCTTCTTTTAGCTCTCCCTTACACCTGCAGCAGGCTGGATGCAGACACAAAGAGGGCACTCGCGGTTTCTGAAAGAGACATTTGCTTATCAAGACAGCAGTGCAAGCACAGCTGTAGAAACAACACATTTCGGTGTTTGCTATGGCTTTCATTTCTTTTTAATTCCCCTTAAAATACAGTAAAACCATCACGTGGTTCTGTAATTATTCTTGTATCTCTAGGAATCTGTGATACGTACTTGCTGCTGCTCTTCCCTTCCCTACTAATTGGGGCCAATTAAGTCAACAGGAGTACAGGCAGAAATAAAAAAAGGGGATGCGGGAGAGATTACAGTGGGGCTACAACCGATGCCAGAAGTTTCCAAATGAAGATGCAGGTGACAAGATCAAGGCTGCAGGGCAGAGCTCCACCACGTACAAGTCCATGACAGGAGAAACTCCCCTTTTCACTTTCATCACGAGAATGCTACTTACTGGGAAGGCAGAGTCTCAGAGACAACCAAAGCAGGAAAAGATAAAACCTACAGAAGAGCAACCCACAGCCAAAAATAGTCCCTTCTGGCCTCCCTCTCAACAACCTACTACGCAAGAAGCACTTAACACAGGTAACTTCTAATGAAGACAAGCATTTCAGGCAGCACGGTGCCAGCTGGTAACCCCTTCACCTCCAAAGACCTGATTTTTAAACAATCTGTTTGCATCCGCATCCATTTGCAGACAGACACTGGGACAGCCTGGAGGCTACCTCGCTGAGCAGCCACGGAGGATGGTGAAGCTGTGCACAGACGGCAGCGGTAACTCAAGATAAGAAAGCAAATGACATGTGTGCAGACTTGGGGAATGAAAAGAAGCACTCTTCTCAGATGCTGGAAACCGAACATTGGAAAACATGAGGCTGCATCCTGATATTTCTGTACTCTGAGGGATTTGCAAGGCCCTTTTGTCCATGGTGTTCAAAAGCAAACATATCCTGGCTCTGTTGTATCGCTCTTCTCTCCAGATCAAAGCAGGAAGCCCTGGTGTCTCCCATCACGGTACACGTTTCATCTGTCTGGCACAGAGACCAGATGCTCACAAATGCTTTGATTCGTGAAACTGGGACCATGACGACTTTGGTGGTAAAACCTCCTCCTTGTCTGTATAGGTCTCCACTGCTCTTTCTTACTGTGTTTGGGCAGCACTGCCTCTTCACTCATCACCCTGGTTCCCCTGTCCCCTGTCTCCTCCTGCCCTTCTTCCTTGCCACACGGTTATTGTTCTGACCGCTTTTCTCCTGGGTATCAAACTTCAGGACAGCGAGATGCTGATGAAAACTTTGCAAACAGCTGACAGTTCAAATGAGAAAAAATAGGATGTTTTGCCTGATCTTGTTCAAGAAGTACTTTTGGTTGAGTAAATGATTAATTGCACTGATTCTCTCCCTTCAGCTCGCTACTTCACAACTCCTTCTGGGAGGAAGGAGCTGCTCGCTCTGACTGATTACAAAGCAGCACCTTCAAACTGCAGAACACCTCCCGCCACATAGTCCTGGGATGTTCCCTTTATGCAACTGCTTTTCTGTTTCTCATCTTATCCAGTGAGGGGGAACTGAAAGCTTCTAGTTGGAAGCTAATGATCACTATCCTAATTCGTCCTACAATACACCACTAGCCTATGGTTTATTGTGATAGACAATCTAAGTAGCAAAGAGCAGACACAAAAAACCCAGCTGCTAAATTCAACTGAAATGGAGAAGTCCATTAATACTTGAGGTCATTCAGGGTTCAGCATCATCAGATGCCCATTTCTCAGGCCAGAATTCCAACCTTTTAACTTCACTATCATCAGAAGAGCTGACGTTTCTTCCATTCAAATGAAGTATAAATGCACTGTAATTTCACGTTATGAAGTTTCAGTGAACGTAACTCATTTAATGTGTTCAATTTCACCGAATCTAAAAGTATGATTTTGCATGATTTAGCATCATATTTTAAAAACCCAGCTTAAGTCACCAATTTTATTTTCTCCTACTCCAAAGGACATCTCAATTTACTTTCTCTCCTCATTTATTCATTCAGTTATTACTACACTATCAGTTGGCACTATCACTGAAGGACAAGCTTAGTTACACTTAATGCAGTATCATCCACTTTTCCATTGCAGAGATGAAAACTCAAACTCCTTTTATGTAGTTACATAGTTAAAAACAATTTGGTAAGCAGCTTCTGAGTTTTGTAAAATCTGGCACTGTTTTTTAGCTGAGCGTCAGTGCTGTGTTACCTGGCTCCAGAAGGGCTCATCACTGCAGCTCCAGAGGAGGTCATCAATTCCCCACCGACAAATTCCAGAACGGTTCACCAATTTCGTGGTATCTCACACCAGAGCTGGCAGCAATTCATTGCCATCAAATATCAGAGTGCTGTATTATTTCAATGCCATATAATTCCAGAGAGGTGCATTCAAAGTGACCTATCTCCAAAGTGGTTTATCATTTCACTGTCACCAAAGTCCACGGTGGTGCATTAATTGCATCTCTTCTGCTTCCACTATAGTTCATCAATTCAGTGCCCTGAAATTCTTAAGTAGTATATAACCTGATTACCTCTCAAGAAAGGAAAAGGTGTTGAGAAAATGGAAAGACATACATCATACAAATGTGGGAATCAAACCGAGAAGTCAAGGAGTCTCCACTACAAAGACCTAGGTGATTTATTTAACCAGATACTTGTAAAGTTTTTTACAAATACATGATCTACCAAATTCTTTAGCTATCTACCCAGCACAGTGCATATTGAAAACTGAATATATGCTATCTACTTGTGGATATTCACATATACACAGCAAGCATATGCCTTTGTTTAAACTGAAATTTAACCAGCAGTCATTATCAGGTATCCCCGAATACAGTAACTCAGCCATCACCTTTTGCAAACTGCTGCACAGCCGGGAGAGCTGCTCTAGCGCAGAGCAGACCGGGAGGAGGCACAGAGGCCAGCACCCCCCTGACCACCACGGTCTGCCCAGAGACCTCTGCCAGAACCTGCCGACTCCCTCGCCTGCTCATCCGTGTCAGCCAAAGATGGGAAAAAAGCTGAACGCTGCACAGAAGCTTTACCTCCTCGCTTTGCGTGGCCTGGCTGCATTTTGCAGAAATAAAACCTTAACCAGACCTCTCCCAGACACAAAGAAACGAAGTCAGCTGGCGCTGGCTCTCTTTCCCTCTCCAGATACATTGGTGGTGGTGGAGGTAGCAGCACGCAGAACCTTCCATTGCTGTTAATGATTCATCTTCTTACCACTGAATAATCCCTACCTGTTATGCCACAAACACAATTCTCTGTTAGGGAAGAACAAATACCTATGATAATACACTCTCATTTTCCAAAAATCTTCTGCTGGTTGCATGAGTAGCACTGGAAAGCCTGACAAAGGTATTTTAATGGCAATCCCCTGTACAATGTCTCAGGTTATAGTCTATTACCACAATTTTATGGCATATTCTCAAATATTTAAGTCTATTAATCTCAGTAACTTCTAGAACTTTAAAAATCTGCAAGAAAATTTTCATTAGGTACCAATTCAAGTATTGCAAGCAGATATTACAATAGTACATTTATATTACCAGAAGAAAAAGCATCACACCCTATTTTAAATTTTATCCTCAAAAATCTGAATTATAATCCCTAATCTGTACACTGTACTCTTCTGAACATGCACCAAACTGGCACAGAGGTAAACTGGAGATGGGTTTCCTAATATTCATGGCTATTACTGTATTCATTAAAACAATGATTACAAGACTGATTACAGAATAGGACAGCAGAATCAGATAAGCGTGGCCCTTTCTTTGCAACTCACTGACTGTTAACTCTGCGGATCACAACCCACGGTGTGGGAAACACTGTCATGGGACAGCTTTGTCACCTTTGACAGTGACGGGGTGGCACTTTGGCTCTTTTCCTGCCAGTGTGCCAGCCAAAGAGCTGACACAGCTCACTTCTGCCTGCAGCGAGGGAGAAAGAGATCATGCTGTGCTCGAGTCGTAATTTGCCCGGTGCTGCTCTTACTGAGAGCAGACGGAAAGGCGACAATCTAACATCAGTGACTCCTGGGGAGTCCTCAGCTCAAGTGAGGGGGAAGGCAATGAGATGGTACCGCAGCATCTTTTGGAAAGACTTTTATAAATGAAAGAGGCTGAAGTCTTCCCTTCAACCTCTTATTTCCATAGGTTGTTTATGGTCAGGATCAGCCTGCCTTTTTTTTCCCCCCCCATTGCTAAAGCTTTTCTCTGTGATTAACGGGTGGAAGTGCAGAGGAGAAGTAAGCTGCAGCCACCTGTGACAAACCTGACCCACAGCTCATACTGCAATAACTGTGACTGCAGAACAAATGACTTGATATAAACTTATGGTCAATTCTGAATGAAAGTGGAAGGTAACGTTTCCACAGCCTTTAAATAATGTTTAAACTGCCCTAGAGGATTTTCTCTGTTTGACACTCCCACACCCTGGGCTTATCACCATCTAGTCCATGAAGCTCCTTAGCTACAGAGACACACAGAGATCAAAAAATACAGCAAAAAAATCAAGGCAAATATTGCCTGTGTAAAAGCCTGTAATGTTAAAATATTTTTTTTTGGTACAATGTATTATCACTTTTTTAATTAGGGCTCAAATGTGGCTTAAATAGGAAGGTGTAAAAGATGGGATGGGACACTAAGTGAGACAGATGTTCAAAAGCCAGACTGCCCAGACCTTTTCCTTACAGTAAGCACAATAAAATCACCAAAAGACCTTTCAAAGTAATTTTATTACAACAAGAAAACCATTAAAGGGGGGAAAAAAATCCCTCCCAATGAGAGCGCCAAAATAGAACAATTTGTAAACAAAACCACTTTGTGCATAGGGGTGCTGCAAAGAAACCTCCTGTCACAGCCCATCCTTTCCTCCAGTTTGCTCTCAGTCGGTTGCAGTAAACCCCACACAGCCCCTCAGGGGTGCTAAGGGCATCTTTTTTTCCTGTCAGCCTTGCTGTTTATCTGCCCCCAAATCCTCTTTGTAGAGTCCTAACATTTGCTGCTTCCCATTGCTCCCCTGTGCCTTGTGCTCAGCTTCTTCAGAATTTACACATCCCCATGCATACAAGTTCCCAGCGCAGCAGGGAGGAAGTGTTTGCATTTGGGCTGCATAATGTATTTATGAAAAACCATCACGTTCCATCACAGAAAACCCTAATTACACTGAAAATGTTTAGTTTGCATCGTCAACTTTCTGTTTGTATACAAATGTGAGTCTTGTCTGGATCAGCGAGAGCCCTGTGTAACATGATTTGTGAGGATTTAGCCCATGACTCATCAGCTCTATGTGCGGACAGCAAGCACAAGCTCCATTAATGTGCACGCTGCCTTTCACATACCGTCAGCGCCGTTGTATTTCTGAGAACACAACACTAGCTAGAGCTCAGTTATCAATATCCTCAAAAATGAAGAGCAAATATATTAAAAAGATGTTCAACAATAAGGATTTTAAAACTTACTTTTAGAAGGGACACGCAGATTGGATCGTACCACTTGCAGCGAGTCTGCTTGAACTCGAAGTTCATAACTTTTCACACTTTCATAATCCAGAGACTTTTTAACTGAGATCACGCCTGTTCTGTTATTAATAGCAAACACATCTGAAATCCAGCAAAAAAACAGAAGTAACCTTTTAAGACCCATAAACATTTTTTTTTTTAATGGCAAAGCGTTTCTATTTTGTGATGTCACTATTCTCTGGCACCATCCTCAGAAATTCATTCCCATTCCTCCCCCCTCAAGACTCTAAAATCCCATGTAAGCCCTCTTAGAAGTTGTCTTCAAATGAGCACAGCAGCTGAATCTGGTACTGGAATAACCAACTTGAGGAAACACTGGCAAGATCAGACAAGATGAACAGCCAACTGCCACAAAAAGGAGGATGGGAGGGGAATTCGTCCACATCCCTCCCAACAACTTGTTGTAATTTTGCTTAGAGATTTCGAGGGGGATCATGGAGAGCGTATGAGAAGGATGCAAACAGTAGGGAAGATGATTTCTAAATATCACTCTCTAATCGAATACTTGTGGATACAGTATGGCAGAAGTCTTTAATGTCTACAAAAAGACTTCTCAGTAAAACCCAAACCATTCGTATCCTCATTTCGATATGCCATGGATTCATATCATATGGCACTGATGTGAATTTTCACATCAGTGAAAATTTCATTGTTTTTAGATTTTCATTGTATTCTACTAACTAATTGGAGGAAGAGAAGTGAATTCAGCTAGGTTGTCAAGTCTTCTCCTGCACATGTGTTTGTATGTAGCTGATCTTGAAAGGCTTGATAGCAGCAGTCCCTCCTACTTGTACAGATGAGGTGAGATTACACTTCAGCAGCTTTATTTCTCATCACTGTTTCTTGAAAACTTCAGATGCATGCACTATGCTCAGTACACTCCCTAGGACCAAAATGTTAGTACTTACCCTCTTCATTTCCTGAAACAATTGAATATACAATAGTCTGGTTCAAGGCAGCTGCCATTACAACAGCGACCACCGTTCCTTTTGGTGCACTTTCACTCACTGGTGGGGGTCTGTAGAATTGAATAAAAGTATTTGTGTTATCTCCCCATTGGCTGAACAGCAGAGTACTGATAACCTTATTTTTCAGGTTAGCAATTTCATCCATCTATGAGGCTGCCAAAGCAGGATGACCTGTTATTAAGGAAAAACGTATCAAAGTGGCAAAGGTTTAACCTTTGCCTTCTGCAATTGCAAAACAACAAGGGAAGTCTAACCAACAAGAGGTGACAATATACAGATATAAGAGTCCTCTGATATGAGAAATGGAAACCCAGGAAATAATGAGTAGAAAATAACAGAAACACAAGAACCATCACACATTGATAAACTGCAAGTAAAATTTAGACCATAACAAAGCTTTTGTAATACTCACCTGTATTGACAAAACTGTAATCTACCAGAAATGCATGCAGGAAAATTCCTACGTGGATAACCCTCTTTAGAATTTAAACAGCACTGAAAAGCCACCTCCAAAGGAATTTGTGCTCTTCAGGAAGATCTGGAAGGTGTTCTGCTAACCCAGTTCTGTCATAACAGCCAAGACGCTTTTCAGGAAATTAACTGCTAGCCAAGTATACATATGTATCTTTTAATCATTTAGTAAATTGTTTCTGATTCAATGAGCACTGAGGTGTGGAAAAAAGAGGAAAAAGATTACGCTACTGACATGTATCTTGTCCTCTTCATACCCTCCAAACACTGAAAAATGAGCAACTCATGCTATATAAAAATAATGAGTTCCCTCCTGAAACACAGCAAAGTTACTTCACTCTCTCTCTCGTTGTTCAAATGCTATCTCCCTGGAAAATGTGATGATTAACACTCTGAGATGATGTTTCCTCAAGAAACCACAACTACTTACTCAAAACGAAGGGTTTGTGCTAATGAATTTTAAAACAGCAGAAGTATTTCAGTTGTGTTCTCATCTCCAGAATTCTGGACAGAATCTATGCCTTCAGAGAGTATTTTATGCATTCCCTCTTTCGTCCTCCTCCAGATATTTTTCAAACACTCCCTCCCACCCCACCCTTTCCCATTTCACGGGCACAAAGTTGGATTCCCAGTTTGCAATCCTAACTATTGAACCCAAATCTACACTTCTCCTTCACACACCAAGACCAAACAATCTGCCCTTGATTACAGACTTTTTCATTGGGATGAATCATCACAAACCCAGCACAGGCCCAGTTTCTACACTTGATTGCTCCTGCCCCAGATTACACCACCCATGAGATGCCAAAGGCAAACCATATCCATGACCCACAGGACTAGGACGTGGACTATTACTTCCCTTCTTGTGACATCTTCCATTACTTTGCTTCTTTTGTTTTCATCACTGTAGGAGGCCCAGTCCCTCTTCAATTAAAACATGGTGGGTTATCAATTCTTCTGAGCAGCCCTAGGTCTTCCAGTACACAAATAAAGGGGAAAAATACTTTTCCAGACTGAGCCACACCGTACTGAAACGCTAGCCCCTTGATTCTTTTGCAGGAAGATATGATGGGAAGCTCACTTTTACTCAAATACACACGGCAGATCACCCTGGCTCCCACTCTTCAGCCTCAAATGTGCTATCAGCAGAAGAATTAAATTCATTATTAAATTCATGATTGCTACTTAATTTATTAAGCTAGAAAACTAGTGTTACACAATGCTTATTAGCATGCATTTTACAAATGCAAAGGTTAGAGACAGAAAAAAAGGCTGTCAAATCTGAAAGCATTTCAAGCGGTAGCTCTTTTGATGAGGTCAGAAATGCAGGCCAGCAAGGAAAAAAAAAGATATATTTTATGTTGCATTATATATTCTTTTGTTTTCTTTTTCTTTTAAGGCCCGTGATTTGAACAAAAACCTTATGACTGTGTATATACAAAACCTGCATTTCATCTGAAACACACTTTCAGCCTATTCTTTAATGGAAATGGCCTTGTAACTTCCCCTCTGACATAGCTGAATTCAATGAATTGACAAATCAATATCAATTAGGGGAGCGGCTTTTGTGTTTGCTCTGAGAGGCCATACAGGGAGCGGACAGAAAACTGCCACAGTAACTGCATCGATTTCATTTCCCCGATTTAACTCAGGTGATCGAGTTCAAAGAGAGCAATGCATCAGTGGAAATTAAAACATACAGCTGGTCTCTTAACATTTTGCTGAATTGTAGAGAAGTGAACCAGTAAAAGACAAAGGTATTCAACTGACAATATACCGTTCTTTATCCTGTACTACAAGCTCTAATAAGCTTTCTTTGGGGATAAGCTCATTATTTTCCAATTTTTGAATGACTAAGATGTAAAACGGTGATTTTTTTTTTTTTTTTTTTTTAAGTAGTAGACATAGCATTAGAAGCTATTTTAGGGAACGGGCAAGGGCATTTGGAGGCAGTAATTTTGCATTACTGGGTGTTAAAGGCTGGTTGTTTTTGTGAGAAGACACGGCAGCAGCAAGGCAGCTCAATCCAGTCCAAGCCACCCAGACAAGGCTTAGAAAACAGTGAGCGAAAGGGAAGGATACCGCTGGGGCCAGAACCCACGCTGAGGCTTCAGATTGTACAGGCATCCACGTACCATCACGCAGCATAAGAAGGCCCTGTGCATTAACACGACTCGCACACCAGAAATCTTAGGGTGAAATGGGATAAACAGCAATTAATGCATACTTAGCCACCTCAGCTGCAAATCAGTCCACCCATGGTCTTAATCTTTCGTCCTGAACACTTTCCTTTGCATGACTATCTTTTAACCCTGGTAAAATAAACATACTTCTATACCAACGGTTTGTTTATTCACAGTATTTTTCTCTAACTATCACAGTAATGTGTGAATTGCCCAATATTCACTTTAATGCTTTCACAGAAAAAATAAAAAAGAAAATATAAAAAGATAGAAAAGAACTGCTTTGTGCCATGCTGAGATACGGGCGGTATCCAACGGCCTCAGATTTGGGAAGAATAACGTACTTACAAATTGATCTACAACTGATGTTCAGTAATACGCCTTCTGTCCTACTCTTTGGATTTAGTTCCCCCCAAACAAGTTTAAGAATAGCCCGTATTTCTGTCCTTGCGACCTCTTATTGCTTGCTGCTTACATGCCATAAACTGTGTGCCCCTCAAAAAAAACAAGACAAAAAAGTTCATAACCTAGAAGAAAACCAGGATTAAAATAAATCCATTATTTATATAGAAAAACACTGAAAAAGTATACAAGTTGTAGAAACATATTATCTTTTAATTTGCTGTATCTCAATTATTCTAATCTTGGATCAGAGGGCGAAATGGAGACAGGACACATATTAAAAATACACTGGTAAGGTTTAATTATTTCTAAAGCCCAAAGCACAATTTTAACTTCTCCTCTTTTTTGCTTTTTCTTCCTTTGCTAAACAAGTCAAACTCTCATTCATTTTTCAATTTATCTGCTATCCAATATGCTTTAAATTCACCATGAAATTTTTCTATCTCCAAAAGCATGAACATAAGATTTAATCGAAAATTAAATTTAAAACCAGCTAACCCAATAATAAATTGGAAAATTGGTTTGGTACTGAAGTTTAATAGCATGATGTGTACGTACACTGTATTAAGACACTTCAGTTGAGTGTTTTTTGGATTTTATTTTAGTTCATGGAGGTCCACCAGCATAGCTCAGAAGTTGTTTGTTTTTTTTTAATTACATTACTGTAATTCTCAGCTTGACTTGATTAAAATGTCATTTTGACCTCTCCTAGTACAGTCATCTCCCTACCTTCTCTCACATTATAGATTCTCGAAATGTTTTGGCCTTAGCTACTTTTAATTCTCAATGGCATTTTACCTGAAGCTTTCTAGCTGAAACTTTTCTGAGCATCGTACCCACTCCTGCACAGACTCTTCATCTCACTCCTCATGGGAAGTGATTTCATTTGGCTTGTTGTCTGTCTGATGTTTCGCATTACAGAGAAGTTATGTAAGCCATTAAAAAAACCACACATATATATATATAAGTATATATAAAAATATATATAATAATATCTATTATTACAATATATATATATAATATAATATCTATGTATATACATAATATAATTTTTTTTTTTCTGGAGAAAGGTCAAGTGTACATAGTGTACAGAGTTTTTAAAATGAGGTGAGCCTAGTGAAGTTATATGGCAACTAAAATAGCTAATAACAGATCTACAACAGAAACACTTAAACAGGCCTGACTGCAGTTGAGTTTTTAAAAATGTGAAAAAAATATACAAATTTAACTGGTATAGCAAAGCAATAATTAAAGAAACAAGTAAGCGAGAAAAGTTTCATGATGACAGCTCTTCTAATGGTTTCACCTACATTTAGGCTACCGTGGTTTCCTGTCCTTGCTGAGAAAGTGAAGCATCTAAGCACACTTTAGAGCAGTAATCGAATTCTCAGCTTCCAGTTTGTACAACTGTAACAATCTGAACAGTTTGACAGAGACTGGGATTCTTTTTCTCTGGAAAAGAGTATTTTGTTCTTAACTAGATGTATTTTCCAAGCAGTGTATCTTCAAAGTGTGCTGAGATGGATCACGTATTCCTTACCGTACTTAATATCCTCGCTTTCTGCCTCAATTCTCAGATTGGTTCAAGACATTCTGACCTTTTCATGGTATTTATCTCTGAAACAGGTGACAAGGGAATTTGGACACTGTTACACTGAGCCCCTGTCATAACCTATTATCTTTTAAACGAAGCTTCAGATTTTATTCCCGTGACCTCTCACTCATCAGGCATTATGCATTTGTGCGATCCCACTGATCTTTGTAAATGAAAGCTGAGGTCATGAAGACATAAATATTTCTGTCAGGATTACTACGGAAGCAAAAAAGGAAAAAAAATCCCCATCGAGCTGAATGTAGGACTCTCTCACGTATGCAAATCTGTCAGATAGATGGGTATCGATAGGATCAAATCTATGACCAAGGCACAGTGGTTTTGTGTTCTCATAATATACTGCCAAAAGCTGGTGGGGTTTAATACTACATTTGTGTCAGTATTTCTCTTCCACGTTCCCATTCCTGGAGCGATTTAGTTCCACGTTTCATCAGACTGCAACGTGGTGCTGAAAGCAGTCATTCAGCCCTGACCCCCACCTACACCAAGCAGCAAGGCAGATTCCCTGCACAGAGCTGGACCCTGTGCTACTTCTGGTGTAACCGGGGGAAGCATGCAGCTATATTCATGGCACCACAGTATTCCATGGAAAAACACATAAAATGAGAGTTTCCTTCTCATTTGGTAAAAAGTAGCAGATTTTAATAATTGTGATGCAGCACTACTTAACTCAGCAAAACAGGAAAAACGGGTGATCCTTCTACTGCATGTACTCATCTAACCCCGTAGTTTTTCAGAGCAAACCATGCTTCAGTATCTGCTGTAGAAAGCATTTAACTTCCTATTTTTTCATAACCACATGCTGAAGTGTGCTTTTGTATTTTTTATGACAGAACAAATAACTGCCATGAGAACACCCCCATGTAACACCGATTCCAAATACAAAATCACATATTTTCCTGAAGCCAAGCTGCACTGACACGTCAGGCAAATTAAAAACGCATGTTGGATCCCATGTGTCATTCCCCTAACTCCACTTTGGAGGAAACACTGAGGTTCCCCCTCACCTCAGAGATCCTACATTGAAAACGTTGCCAGAGGTACTTCCCTCTTTCTCACATCTTTCATTTATAAAATGTGAATCCTATAGTGGTAAACGTGAGATGAGCAGCCGTAAGACTTGGCCACCCTGGGAAAAGGATTACCCAAACAGATGCTCTAAATCCACCAGCATTACACAAAAAACTTTTGAGGGACAAAGCTAACGTCCTACGCACTCCTGCTACAAGAAGAGGGAAATGACCCACCCGTGGAGGAACTGAGCACTGCTTAACAGGGTAGCGAGCTCAACGAGGAAAGAAAAAGGAAAACTTCAATAAACAGAGGCTTAGAGAAATACAGCGCATGAGCAACTTGATGAAAAAATGACCACATTTAAGGCAGAAGCTGACATCCTGACACTCTGTCCCACTGTTTTATCTGGGAAGCATCTTGATTCCTTGAATAAAGCCATTCTACTTGTAGGAAACAAGTTACGACCTCTCGAAGTACTTGGTTCTCAAAGCAATGTGTCAGAGACAAGTGAGTAAATCACTAAGAAAACAGCCTTGGAAACCTCACTGTTGCTCACAACCCCAAAATGTTCCCTTCCTCTTCAAATCCCTCGTGTTCATGGGTTGGGGTTTTCTTCCCTGTCCCCCTTTTGGTTTGAACAAAGGACATTTCTCTGCTGCTGTCCTGATTTATGAAGAGAACTTGTCAAGAGAATTTTTAAGAGCTGTAACTTGTTCCTCTCCCAGGAATAACTTCTTTTTCTTAATACTTGTATTTCTTTCTCTCACTTGAAAGAATGTGGGCCAAATTCATGGAATACTCAGGACCGGAAAAGCAAAGCTGCCCCAGACACTCACAAAAATGGAGATGCTGTTCTGTGCCAAATGGCACTTCCTGGAATGAGGTACAGAATTAGATTTCAATCACTAAATGTTAACTGTACCCTAAATGCCTCTGTGCAGGATTCCCCGTTCCCTAGTTCACCATAACTGTTTGTCTGAACAGCAGCAGACCAGAGAACTGGGAAAAGCCTCTTGGAATAACACTTCCAAGTGAGTCCTGATAAGCGTCTGCAATTTTGTTTAGTGAAATCATATGGTACGTAGCTATTTGCTTGGATGGTATCTGGCTACGGTCTTGAGGGCTTTAATTAAGTGGACAATACGTCCCATCTTTTGCTGAACAAGAGAGGTCTACATGTCACAAATCTCTTTCACACAGGACACATTTTCACAGTGGAGTGTTGCACCTAGTGTAGAAGTACAATGCCACACCACGTTTACACCAGGTAATACCCTCAAATTCTCAACTGCACAGATTTCCTCATAAATTGGAACCAAACTTCACACTACTGTGCAAGTGGACGCATATTTTCAAACAGGATGGGGGCTGATAAAACAGCACTAACAGAAACTAAGTTGCCAGTATTTTCCTTTTTCTGCTACGAAATGGCTGAACACCTGTTTAATGTGCCCAGAGGCGGTAATTAGGATCCAATGACGCTGCTTTCGGCTAAAATTTCATTTCCTGCTACAGAAGCACATCACTATTAGCAATGACCTTCCAAGTCGCAGAGAGTACGTGATATTTATTAATTAACAAAACAAAAAAAGATACCAAGTCCCTTTGAACCTTTACTTCTTTTTTTTTAAATGAAAATGTACTCATGAGAGGACAGGCTTGCAAAAAAAAATCTTTGTATTCATCTGAGGTTCACTTCACATCTGGTCTTCACTGTTCCATGGCGCTACTAATTATGATCTGTTAATTAAGAAATCAAACTGCTGCCATTACCTGTTTGGAAGAAATGGAAACTTCTGGATCAATTACCTGGTTCAGGTTTCAATTAAGAGGTGATCTGGGATGGAACTGACAGGACAAGAGAAATAATAGCTTGGAAAAGGAGAGCTCAAAACAGCTCATTTCATTTTCCCAACTAAGTGATTTATTACCAAAGACATGGCTGCTTCACCAGCACTAAGCAGAACGGCATCAAAGTCAGTATTAAAAACTGTAAGAAACTGTGCCACAGCCTGTTTTGGGCAGCGATGCAGCCAGCCTGGCCTGCTGGCATCCCGTCCTTCATCACCTCGCTGTGCAGCTGCACAGCTGCTGCATCAGCAGCACAGTGTCCTTCCCTGGCAGCCAGAGGACAAGCAGGCTCAGAGGTGGACTATCCCCACACAAATAAATGGCTGCATGTTATACGTCTTTGATGCTTTGTCATTTTTGCCTCTCCACATTTTGCGTTTTTGCTGAACATGCAAACAATGCTCGGTTTGCAAAACACTTTACTTTGCAGGCAGTGCTGCCATCGGCTCCCTGAAAGTCATAGTTAATATCCAAGACGAGGGCAGACAAGGATCCGAGCACAGCAGGACCACATTCCTAATGCTGTTAAACCCTGCAGCTTCAGCACAAGGATCCAGGCTAGGAGCACAGGAAGAGCCTGCAGTGCCAGCCGAAGTGCCGTGAGCACCGTTAGGCTGGCACCTAAGGATGCAGTAAGAGGCATTTGTGGCAGTTGTGGTGTATCGGTGCCTAAAAGAGGACTACCACATGCAACGAGCAGTAGTCCTGCATCATCCAGCCTTTATTAACTATGCTAACAGCCTGCAAGCCCCTAGGTTGCCATCTCCACAAGCTGCTGGACCTGCTGCAGCCACTGCTAATCTGCAATTCTAACAGCGTGATGGCGCAGAGGAGCTACGTCCTAAAGCATGGTGCACCCAGGTTGCTGGGGCACTTGAGCTTGACTTGCTGGTTCCTACCAGAAGAGTCACCTGGTTGCAGCAGATGTCTTTCTGATATAATTCAGTGGACATCTATCTCAGTTAGGAAGGAACTATATTTTATCACTCGTCATACAGAAACTGCTCTATGTTGTATTTTTTGATTGTCAGAGATCTTGACTTCTCTTTGCTGTTGGTTCATATGCATTGCACAGCAGCACCTGGAAGTCTCCAGTATAATCTACAAAAACCAAAGGTGTGTGTGTGTGGGGGAGAGGCTAATTAATTTGCTCCAAATTATGGAATAATGCAGTAGGAAAGCCAGGGGATAAAAGGCAAACCCATTACTCGACTGCAGCCTCCTCTGGAAGTCGCTTTAAGCCATGGAAAATAATCAGTGAAACCTTCCTTAGCAGGAAGAGGACTCCGGGCAGAGCCCCTAATGCGCTGGTGTCCTTCTGACAGAGCACAGGGCTGCCAGACCAGCAGCTCAAGGCACAGTTGCACTTTCATCTCCCTGTCTGCCTAATGCGGCTATGCCTTTTTGATCGTGCCATCTGGTCCCCTCTTCTCCTACTTTTTTGTATTTATTTCTGATTTGTAATACATGCTGCAACTGAGCAGGCAGCTTTATTCTGTAGAACTGTTCAACTGTGACCTTTTCCTAAATACACAGAAATGAAGTTTGTAAAAGAGCTAGAAAAATTTGTTGGAATCATCCAGATTATGGTAATTATGCAAGCAAAGATCAATACTAATCCACTCCAAAACCACTAGTTCTCAATCCCTTCAAAATTCTCGTATCCACATCCAAAAGTTTATCATTTTGCGGACAAGCACCATTACTCTGAGCTGACGTTTACCCTAAAGATATGTCACCTAAAAAATAATGTTTTATGAAACCTGCCAGTTTCAGCTTGCATCACTGTCAGGAAACCAAACAGGACATGCAGTTTGCAGTGTGACAATCCCTGAAAACCTTAGGAATTGAAACCAGTCCTGCTCCAAAATGTCAGAGAATGTCAGAACTGAATCAGAAAGTTCTGGGGTTGTTTTCATTCAATTTCGTACATTCAAGAAAATGAGTCAGTGCTTTTGCTGCCCTCAAAAGACTTTGAGAGGTTTTTACACAGAGTGCATCTCAAAAAAATTACCAAGAATAGAGTAGGGCTATTTCTCTGGAAAGAGAAACTGGGCTATTCAGCTAGTCCTATGAATTCGTGAGGAGGAGACGATAAGAAGGGTTATTCAGTTGTCATCTAAGGGTATTTAGGGGATATGAACCACTTTTTACTTCCAGCTTCTTTCGTTGTAGGGAAATAAAGGTCCCATCTCCTGGGATACAATTGAAGCTCAAGGTGGCTTTGGGAAATGCGTGCTGGATTCATTTTTCTGAAGGCAATGTAAACTCTGCCTGCACTCCTGCAGCTTAGGTTCTCTTCCCACAATTCTGCCAACAAAGACACTTTGTTGGTTAATGTGCGAGCTGCAAGATAACTTCTACACTGTAGAAGTGGACTGCGCTATGCTCTGAGTATTCCTAGGGCTGTACTCACATGCTAACTCTGCCTGAGGGGTCTATCACTGCAGCGTAGCCTCTCCCAAACAATGGACAGCCTGGAGCATGCCACACTGCTCTAGATCGCATTTCTCACCAGGTAAGATTCAAGAACAAGCTCCTTAAACGTGAAGGTCATTTGAGAAAGTTCTAAAAGTAGAAGTCAACAAATCACATTACTACACATTACAACCTAGTAGTGAAAAGTCCCTTTAGCTGCTGCAGCCTCCAGGCTGGCTCCTGAGCCTGGGTAAATTAGCTTTTGGAGTTTACCCCAAATGTGAAGTATCTTGGAAAGATCTCCACATCATATTTTCATGTCCTCTCGTTAAACACAACCACTGGAATAACTTTCTCAATGCTAAATGAAAGGGTTTCTTCCTTTTCTCCCTCTCCTCATTAACTTGTTCCATATTTCCTGAAATTGGGTAACAGGACATCATACTGTACCCTGAGACTTTGCATCTTTTCCTCCCTCCCTCCTCGTAGTTAATATCTAACATTAGCACAGTCCTGGTTGTCAGTTCAAGATATTTTCTCCTACTTGCCTTCTTTTATAAATATGATTTAAGTTCACAAGTGACCCACCACAAGAAATATGATCAGGAGACTCTCCTTGAAAGATTTACAATGCTTTCCTGATGTTGACACCATTGTTACAGCCTACGCATGACAAATATAACCCAACAAAAGATATACTATGGATGAGATTCTGCCTGCTGCTGGATCCATGTAGCTGGATGTTTGGAAACTCCCTCGGAATGCCCTACCTTCACAGGTTTCTACGGCTTACAGCAATCCCAGACGTTGCTTCTATGCAGGGAGAAGGAAGGGATGGGGCAGAAGCGGCTCCCAACAGCATGGCTATTTCTGTCACTCGATGCAGCCACCCGCTCCATGCTGGCTGCTGAGACTGGGACAGGGACACGATCTTTTTTGTACCCCGCTGTTTCTTCTGACAGAAAGCAAGCCAATAAACAAAATTGAGTGCTGGACCACCCAGTGTTCAGAAAAACATGACGAAGCCTATTACTACTTTTCCTGCCATCCAACCACCTTCAATACAGGTTTCTGTTAAAACAGTAAGCAAGCAGGAATGTAGCTATTGTCAAAAGCTGCTGAGACCATCGCACATTAACAGCTATTGGTGTTGCGAGACAACTGAACATTAGCACAGTTACTTTTTTTTTTTTAAAACACCCACAACTGACTCAAATCTTTATCACAGAAGCATTCTTTTTCCACTGCTAGACATACAGGACATATGTTCTTCTATATATATAGAAGAAATTCTTCACTGTGAGGGCGGTGAGGCCCTGGCACAGGTTGCCCAGAGAAGTTGTGGATGCCCCATCCCTGGAGGTGCTCAAGGCCAGGCTGGATGGGGCCCTGGGCAACCTGACCTAGCGTGTGGCATCCCTGCTACGGCAGGGGGTTGGAACCAGATGATCTTTAAGGTCCCTTCCAACCCTAGCCGTTCTGTGATTCTATGACCTGTTCTTATTTTTCACGAATATAGTAACACAGAAGGTTAACTGTTAAAGAAAGGCTTTAAATATCATTCAGAGAAGTGCATGCACTCGCATGATATCCGAAATCACAGAAACAAACAGAAACACTCTTATTTAAAGGTCTACCTTCTGTCACCTTTCCTGACTACACTTCATACATTTGAAAATATTTAATAACACAGGAATCAGCAGGAATACCCTCAAGAAAAATCCTTCGGCAAAGAATTATCTTTTGTGCTATCAGTAAATGCTAAGTTTATCATTTTGCACTATTCCTTCAGATTTCACATCTCTGTTTCAAGATTAAATTCAAAATTAGTATAGTACTGGCAGTATTTTGCTATTTTTCAGTTTCTGCAAAATTCTAATACTCTAGCTGTATCTTTCATTATCTTTGTGGTACTGCTTCACAGTTCTAATACTCTAATGACGACGAAAAACAAAGCACATCATGAATTTTTGTCTAAATCCCTTAAAAGAGCAGAGCATGACCTTTCATTAGGGTCTAGTGAAGCAAATAATGCTACATGCAATTTCTGCTTACCGATTTCCTGCAGTACTTGGTTTTGAAATTAAATGTACAAAACCTATTAATATTCTGATACTGACTATAATGCTACATTTTATGCAAGAGCACATACTACAGCAAGGTTATAATTTCCTGATACAAGTAGGCTGTGCATGCTGATCCCATTATTTCCTATTATCACACAAATTTCAGAAACCATTTATGAACTTTTTCACTGAAACAAAATTTAACAAACTACTCAGCCTGAGCACCACTTTTTTGCTTGTTTTTACTTTGTTTTAAGAAAATGGGGTTCACTTTTTTTAAAATTGTCAGTGTAAACTTTTATCAAATCATGATGGGTAGTAGTAATAACCACCTCTTGTCCAACATGAATGGTGTACAGGATCAAATATGACCCAAACTGACTGGAAGAAACAACCTGAAGCCCCAATGAACCCAGCTACACCTTCAATGCAGAAAACTTTTTTGTTTATCCACATGACTGACATTTCCAACAGTATCTAAGAGGAGAATTTAAAGCAAACCTCTCCTCGCTGTCGTTGTCACCCACAGCCCTGAACTTTTCAGTTGGAGACAACCTATCAAGATGGTAAAATTGCAGCACTATCTGGTAAGATTAGGGAATGGCTGGCTGCCAAAAAACTAGTGGCTAAGAGGAAGAAGCAACTCTGAGGTATTTTGCTACCCCAACTTTGTCAAATCAGAGTGCTGCAAAAAAACCCTGCACGCCAATTTCACACAGTTGTGCTTCTGGGGGAGTCAAGCGCTGGCTCTTTCCTCAGAGCAGCATCAAATTCTATTTCCTAAAGAAGAGTTAACATCAGTAAATAAGTTATCAGCTCTAAGCACCTAAGGTTTTTGGTGCACTGGTTCAAACCTTATTTTTGTGACTTATTTCCTTCTGTGGGTCGAAGCTAACAACGCAAGGAACAGAAGTTGAGGTATATGCAGGGGAAGTGCTTCCACACTGCATTTTCTTAACCAACATGTATCAGACTGGCATTCAAACAGGAACTTATTTCAACTTACTAACAGTCGTAACGTGAATGAATAAATGCTTTACCTGTATTCATCCTGCGTAAATCGTGGAATTACCGAAGGCTGCAGTACAGCAATTTCTACTGTAGTGGTGTTAAACTTCACAGGATCTCCATCATCGTATGCAATGACCACTAGCTATAAGCAGCACAGAAAATCACTCTTAGTATAGGTGAGAGCATTTTTATGTTGACTTGCAATAGTACTTTTTGTATTTTCAGGGTCTAACAAGTCAGATGAGATTTTCTTTCACTATAAATCATATATTGTATAAGAACAAAACAGATGAAAAAGGTGACAGCCATCCATCCACAGGTTGAACCATATGCTAGAAAAGTCACAGAAACACAGTAAAATGGAACTGGAATTCCATAGCCTTCTACAAATACATCTCCAAAAAATGCTGACAGCTTCAAGAACATAATTTACATTTTTTCACGGGATTCCCTTCACATCTTATCAAAGACTGTCCTTACTCAAAACTCCAGAATCCACTACAACTTTTTTAATTGTATAGTTCAGTTCTACATCTAAGCAGTGGAGCACTTATTATGGAAAAAACACCTGTAACTCCCCCCAAAACAAACAAAAAAAGTGCTGGGTAAGACTTCTGTGCCGCTGAGGGACATTCATATTTAAAACTGAGGTCTGATATCAAAACAAGAACCAAAGAAACATTATCCATCCCCAACCGACAACAAAAGAACTCTGAAAAGAGATTCTCAGGATGCTAAATCGTGGACAAAACCAGATCTTCACCAAAGGCAGCCTTTATAAATCTTTTGCATATCTAACCTTTACTTATGTCTAGTTATTTATCTGTGCTTCTCTGCTGGGACAAATAAATTCACCTGCTTTCAGCTTTCAAATGAAGGTAAGCAAAAGGATGAGAGACCAGCCCACTGAAGGTGGACTAATGGACAATTTGCTAGGTTTTTCTCTCTCTACATTTGTCCTTATTTCAGGGGGTGTAGATGCAAACACCAGCTCAGGAAGTCCCCACAGCTCTGATTTCTGGAGTCTTAGCAGAGGAAGGATACTCCCTCTTTATGTCTTCTTTTCTCTGTTCCTTCCCTAAGCATCCATACTTTCTGAAAAGCAACACTGCTAAATTTACCATTCGTCTGCCCTAACGCAGAGCAATTTCCATATAGAAATGTGCCACGTCTGTGTGCGCGTCACCAGCATGTAATGTACCAGAGCCTCAGAAAACAGCCACACAAAGTAATTACTGCGAAAAGCTTCACTCTGGTTAATCAAGAGATAATTCTCTTCCCCTCTGAGTTTTACCACATTAATTAAAAACTGAAAATAACTCAAATTAGCAGTGCCCCAAGTTCCTAAAAGAGAGACAGCACTTCAGTGCTACTCAAGCTCGTAGTAGCGCTTGACATGACTCTCAGAAGTGGAAAATGGTGGACGATTTTATTTTCTTGTAACAGAAAAGTATGCAAGTAAACCTCTCCTTAATCCTCAATTCAAAAAGAAATAACTGAAAGGCAAGAAGAAACAAAACACACCTTAATGAAGACACAGAAGCTTCCAACTAGTAAAACTACATATAAACCCGCACGTACTGTAAGATACATTTTTTTGCTTACTGACACGCTTCCATTTTCAACTACCTCCTCCATTCGTGGATTTAAGGGAGAGACCTGTCTCATTGATTCTGATTGAAATCATAACTTACTCCAGACTAACTACACTTGAGACTCTTCAGTACCAGTAACAATACAACAGTAATTTATGTCTCCTTAAAGCTAGTGTTTTTACATCACAGCACTTGCGAACAGAAGTCCCAAACTACCCAACTGTGCGATAACTTTCTTTACAAGATATATTACCATTCTTACACTTTTTTTCCTAAAATCCTATGCTGACAGCTCTGTTGAAAACAAAAACATTAGCAACGTTAACTTTCAAAAGCTGAGGTTTCCTTCAGCTGCTTCCCTGTTTCTTTTCCCCATCATAACAGTAGCAATCGCATCCATCCAAGATCTTTCTGAAATCAAAAAGGCCAGGAAACACGTACCAGGAAGAAATTAAGAAACTGAAGAAACAAACAAACATCTTTCTATGAAATATAAAGCAACAGACAGAAACACATGTAAAAGGACTACTACTAAATGCATGTAACATTTTATTGTATATAAGTACACAGTTATATGAGTTTGTACCTTAAATACTGTACTTGGCTCTTCATTTAGGTTTACCCGGGTTACTACACGTCCTGAGGTTTCCTCCACGTCAAAAATGCTGGCACTGTAAGGAAACTGGACAACATCTACTTTGTATCGGACTCGACTTGCTGGTGTGCCCTGGAAGTCAGAAACAAAGCAACTGTCATATTCTTTTATTTTTACAAACCTCCTTAAGTTATTAAAGATTTAAAATGCAACATTGCTCAACAGACCATCGCAAAGAACTTGCAGCTTGCCTTCCTCAGAACTGGCTTTGATGGCCTCATTTTTCCATAAAAACCTGGGCACGTAACACCTTGCACGTAAAGAAATGAGAGACAGGGTTGGATGCAGCCTGGCCATTCAGGACATTCCCAGAGTTTCTGGGGAGCCTTGCTAACTCTTCTGGATGACTTTAACTGCAGCAATGATGAAGGCCATTGCCTCTTTGAGCCCCCCAAGGAAATGCAGCCTGGCCCAGGAAGGCTGTATTAGCAAGCACAGCGCTCCAGTGCCACGGGCAGGCCGGCACCTTTAATAATGCCGAACTGTGCCTACCAGATGTGCAGTAATGTAGTGAAGCAATATAGGAAAGACCAGTTAAAAGTATTTTACAGGACCATGTACATTGAACATGTGACAATCCTTGAAAATCTGAGAAATTTCAGAGATCATAGCATAACAGAGATGATTATACAACTTTCCTCCTGCCTTTTTTCTTCAACGTTATAATTAAGAGGAAATTACCTGCTGAAATCCACTCTATTTGGCTACAGAGTAATGGTCCTCACATTTGCTTGCAAGCCTAGAAGCTATCATCATCATTAAACATGCATACACTAGGTAATTTGTTATTAAATAAAGAAAAATCTCATCAGGTTATTGCTCCTGATATGACTATCAAGTACACTTTTCACCTGTCATTTCTGAAAATAACAAAATGGGGATTTATTTTTTATTTACTATATTTTGGCACCAATGTAATTAGAAAAATCTCCAGAGAAATTTTCCAGGGAAATCTATTCAGAAGCAAGTTTCAATTATCTCAAGTATTAATCATCTTTTGCTTCTTTTTTAAATTGATTTAGATGCGTTCCTATGTCTACAGCAAAACTCAAACACAAGATTATATTCCCAAATAAACAATACTCTCACATAAACCATAAAGGATTTTAGTTGGCAGGAACCACTCTCACTCTCTCGAACCAAAACTTTCCTAAGAGTTCAAGACTAATGTGAAACTTGGATCTAAAGCTCATCCAGCTCCAATTACTTCTTTTATTGCTGCATAATTCCTTCAGTTTCCATTTGCTCTGGGGAAACTCCATTCATTTGGGACTCAGCTGATGGGTATGGTAGGAAAACATCCCCAACATTTACATTAGGTGATCGGGCTGCACATGGAGGTCATGGACAAAGAGGCCATGGAGAGTGCACATGTGCACTACCAAGATAACTCTCAATAAGCATGGAGAGGTTGCGGAGAAATTGTAATGCAACAGAGCCAAGAAAAATGGCATGAGTATAACAACACTAACATCTTCTGTATGGTTTTCACGTATATTTCTGAAAGCGATTCCAAAGGAAGCTAGGAATCATCACTCCCACTATCCAAAAGGGTAACTGGGTTACAAACCAGAATGATTGGGCCCAGGAAAGTAAGGAAAGCAGTGCACTCCGCTTCCATCCGCGCTCTGCTCATGAAGATCCCAGATGTGCATCTGTGTAGATGACTGGGATTTTACCCCAAGTACTAGGATGGAATACTGGCATAATGAATAAAGGCAGACTTCTTTACCAAGTCCCTTTGTACTCAATGCCACTTTCTGACTGAAGTCAGAAAACTTCTACAGGTATTGTAGATAAAACGTGAAGCAAACAAGCAGTTAAATGCATGGTCTCCGTTCACTTCTGTTCAGAGATTTCAAGAGAAATCTGAATGATTTACATCACAAAGAGTTCACTAAGGCAAATTTTGTAAAGTTAATTCTGTGAAAAAAACTGAAAAGTGATGCTGAAGACTTAATTTACAGGTGGCTGCAAGAGTTCTTTGTACACAGTAAAGTTACCATTAAAGATGGGGCAGTCCACAAGGCAGGAGACTGACTTTGGTGGGTCTCACACCAGCTATGGATTGTGAACGGTGCACTCACATAGATTTACCCTCTCATTTACCAGCCACTACCATTTTATATTTTTATATAAACTCTAAAATGTGAATTATTTTATTCTTTAGTATATAAGTCAATGAAAGAGTCTGCAAGTCTGGATTAATTCTGGAAATTCTGAATTAATAACAAGCTGAACACAAAAGGAATATAAAATGTGAAGCCACGAGACAGAATTACTTGAAGAGCTTACCGAATTTGCAGCATGTTTCCCTTATACTAATCTTCAGCAGACACTATGAAATTCAACAGTAATAGTTTATAAAAGATCAAGCCCTGGACCGTCTGAAACTGCTTTTATCTCTAATTAAATAACTGTGAAATCTCTAATTAAGTATCTGTTAGCATCGTACTTTCAGTGGGTGCCTGTAAAACAATAAGGACAATTACTCTCAATTTGACAAAAGGGCTCCATTGAACACAAACTTTACAAGGTGTTACGAGACTGGATAAACTATTAAACTGCATGTTCCGGAGCTATGGAAGCTGACTGGTCATTAAAATTAGTGTTCTGCATCTGTTTCTATTGACATTTCAAATCAACAAAATCAGAATATGCAGGGGAATTGCCCATGAAAGAAATATTCCAGCTTTTACAGTGATGGCCCACGTAAAAAAGGCATATACAGGAAAAGCAACCACCTCATGATATATCAATCCTGGGAACACTCACCTGATAATTAAACCAAGCATCTATCACCACATAGCTCAAGCTGCTCTCGTTTCGCAATATTTGGAGGGTTAAGCACTTTGAGAAAATGATTATAATCATCTGGCATCTTTCATCACCATACCACTTCAATAAAGCATAAACTAATCACAATGAAGAAAACTCTTCTTTTTCTCCCCAGGGATGATCTCAGGTGTCCTTGAATAACTTCGCTATGCATACAGCCATCTGCACAGACCTACTGAACAGAATCACAGGTAGCACCTTTGCCAAGCGAAGACAAACTTAAAGCAACCACCAGTCAAATCCCTCCACGTGCAATTATCTCATTACAAAACTTCGGTACATAACGGGAAATAAAACAGGTTTAAAGATCTTTCTCGTCACCAAAACCTTCCCAGTCAATCAGGTTTGACCACTAAAGTTTCAAGGCAATCCACTGCTCTGCTGTGCATTTGATAGGATCATTCCACAGAGCCAGAAGTCCTTTTTGCTTTCCCCTCTCTTGCTCCTGAAGAGACTGTCCATGTTGTTTTAATTCAGACTATTCATTAGTGTGCGCAGGAAACAAAGATACCCTGCCTTTTGTTTTTGTGATCATGTACAACACGGCTTAGCATTTATTTTTGTTTTAAGTCAAATTAAAACCCAAGACAGAAGGAAGGAACTGAAGCAAGAGGGAGGCTGGTTAAAAGTTTCAGCCGTGCCTCCGTTCAGCTGCCAAGCGCAGAAGCGGTCACTCACCCAGATGGCCCAAGCCTTGTCTAGACACCAGCTCCACGGATTTTTGGTTACCACCCCTGAAGCATTTTAAGGAGCTCTGTTTTGGGCAGGCCACTCATCCTTGAGAACTAAGCTCTCAGACTGAGCACTGAGGGCAGAAGCATTATAAACAGAGGAACTGCCAGCAGTCCTGCGGACTCTCCAGCATCTGATAGCAACCAGCAACGTAGGATTGAGGGCTTTATGCATCTGTTACAACCCTGATACAGGCTTCAGATCTCAGCAGCCAGAAAAGATCATCTACTTGCACAAGGAATAGATGTCTGCTGGGGATGCTAAAGACTGTGCTGATAAAATCCACAAGTGTTGGTGAGAGTCGGACACCGACTTCATCCAAGCCTCAGGGTCTGCAGCTATCTCACTATAAAGACTGAAAAACATCTCTGGGAGAAACCAAAGCTGCGTACATTTGTGTTATCTAAAGCAAAGCAGGCAGACAGACGCTAGTATCAAAACTCTACATTTGATTAAACAGAATTGCAGATAAGTGTGAGGAGCTCAGAAACCCCGGTACTTGGGCATCCTTCTCTCTCACCATCCCTTCATCCACACTAACGTGCCCTAAAGCAAAACTCTGATTATCGTCTGAACAAGTGTTCACTTACTCCTTTATGTCTCTATTGACAGAGTTTTCTTTATTACCTTGCAATCTTAGACTCCTACTTCTCTTTTATCCTCAGCTACGTCTGTAACTCCAGGCTTCTTTTTTTACACTGGTGGTCTCAGATCTCGCTTTTACTTTCATTCCCTATTTTACAGGTAAATAATTTTCTACAGGATACTATCACATCTACCTTAATTGCTAGAAGCATTTCTTTGGCACATCCAGTAGAGATGAAACATTTCTGTGTTTTCCAGCCAGGCAAAACCCATGCAAAGTTATGTACCTCACAGGATACCTGCTTGCACTACTCCTTGCTTTTGACTTCATCCTTTGGTCAGATCATTGTTTTAAAAAAGGGAGTCAGATGGGAAATTAAATTCAAAGACGGTCAATGGAGTTCTTCCAGGAAACAAAGAACACAGTTTAACGGTAGAAAAATCCTGTCTCTTAGTTTTAGCACATTTCTGTCTGGGACTGCTCCGACAGCTGTTTACACAGCATACACTCAAACCCACCTGTGACTCACTGCAGCAACTCGCACCTGGGCAACACGAAACCAAAGCCTGTTTGAGTGACCACGAGGCTGGTCTAAAAGTGTTTTAAAAAGTTGAAGATTTGTAGTTTAATAAGGTCTACCAGTTATTTAGAAAGAACTGAAGATGTACTCAAGCTTCTCCTCAGCAGTCGTGTCACTATGGCTCTGCTCTATTACTGTAATTCCCTCTCCCTCCCTTGGCCCGTTTTTGTTGCTTTATGCTAAACATTTTGTCACCCTTTACCTCTAAGTGTGTCTGGAATTAGATGTAAGCTGTTCTGGGAAACACAGTGTGAGCAACTATAGGATGTATGAAGTAACTTGACAGAACACATGCCATAAAACTGTTTAGAATTGTAGAAAAATATACTATGGATCATTCCAATACACCGAAGGACAGTATGTTGCTCTATCATGCTCCCTGAAACACATGTAAAACAAAATTTACCAGATTTCAATGGTAATTCAAATCAGAGTTTTTAAACACAAACGTGAAAAGTAACTTCTTAAAAATAATTTCTATTCTCAGTCGCTACCAAAAAAAAAAAAAAAAAAAAAAAGAAGAGAATTCAAACTGGAAAAGGAAAGCAAAGGAGAAAATGGTTAGAATTGAAACTGACATTTGCTCAAGAAAACCCTTCAAATCCTATTCTGGCCTTTAGAGAAAAGCACTGGTTTCTATGTTTTAATTGACATTTCACTAGGGCACTGAAGGAATAACTATCAGAGATCTCATGCCTTCAGGCCAAGATCTCTTTGATCACTTTGAAATCCACAGGTTAAAATGAAAACGTAATGAAGTAGCTACCTGGGAGCATCTGAATCTCGCACAGGTAATTTTTGTATTAAATGAGTACTTAGTAGTAGTAATCAGAAATCCATGTTTTTTGTGACCAAACCAATACTATTATCAACACTTGCATTCTACCAATGGTTTAACGTTTCAGGCATCAGATTTGTATACTTCAATTAAGAAAATCACACATCTTCATCCCAGCTCAGCCATTCATTTATTCACACATACACACATAAGACACACGGAGGTGAATAATTTACTGTATGGAAATTCAATGAGAGAGGTTTTTGAAAAAAAAAAACAGGACCACCTTTAATCTATAATCACAAAAAAATTAATCAAACAGCTTTGATTCTAAGACAGAAGGCTCACCCTCACCCCTTGTGACCGTTCCTGGAAGTGTACTGCAGTTACTCATCGCACTCCTACACCTATATGCTGTGAGCTTCTAAACCACTTAGGATATGCGCTGCTACTGTAAACCAGAAAACTCCATGCCACAAGTCTCTTCCAGCCTCTCATATTTCACCTACGTTACTGTTTGTACCCTTGGTGACCATTTAATGCTTGCATTTATATTTGTGACTTGCCTCTAGAAGTCAAAGGGCACACACAGGACATGATCTTTTCTCAGGAATGTCCATTTCCAGAATGAAAAATGAAAGGAGGTAAAACACCTGCATACTTTGCTGCAGATAATAATTCATTACGATCGAAAGAAAGCCCAGAAAGCCAACCATACCCCGGGCTGCATCAAAAGCAGCATGGCCAGCAGGTGGAGGGAGGTGATTGTCCCCCTCTGCTCTGCTCTCCTGAGACCCCACCTGGAGCACTACATAAAGCTGTGGGGCCCCAGCACAAGGACATGGACCTGATGGAGCGAATCCAGAGGAGGCCACGAAGATGACCAGAGGCTGGAGCACCTCTCCTATGAAGAGAGGCTGAGGGAGCTGGGGTTGTTCAGCCTGGAGAAGGCTCCGGGGAGACTTTACAGCAGCCTTCCAGTGCCTAAAGGGGGCTACAGGAAAGCTGGGGAGGGACTCTTTGTCAGGGAGTGCAGGGACAGGACAAGGGGTAACGGCTTTAAACTAAAAGANGACTTCAGTGGCCTGAAATGTTTTTCTACCACTTACGTGTCTGTCACTGCTGCTGGCACCTTTGCTGCTCAGGGACTAGGAGAGCCAAACTCCACTGGCAGCATTCAACGCCTCCTTCCTACTTCCAAGCCTGGTCTGCTCTTCTGCTGTTGCAAAATCCACATTTGCCTTATCTGCAGAGGAATTTCAGGCAGGTGCTGAGCATTTCAATTTGCATTCTCACACCATCCACATTAATATGACAATGCAGTGCAAAGGTGGGCTTAGCTGACGACAGCAGAAGTGGGTGGTCTCTGAAGAGCTTATCAAATCTGAAAAGCTTTTACTGCAGGTGGTGAAAAAAACTAGCCTGACTTTTATTCTGGGCTGACTTTAATGTTGACAGGGGAGTAGTCCACATTACTTATAAAATGACAACAGAAGAATCCAGGCTTGAGTACTTCAAATTAATCAGGCTCTGATTAGACCTGTCCTGATAACCATGCATATTTTAAAGCCAAAATTATTTACTTAATAGACGTCCATTTCTTTTCCTGAACTGATAAAATAGAGGTATTAGTACTGTGCATATAAGATTCCAGCAGGTTGGAAAAAAACAACCAACCTCCTCCCCCACTAAAATATTGATGACAATAACTAAGAATATTATTTCCATTAAGGCAAGTTTAGAGGAAGGTACTCCTGCTAAACAGAGAAAAGTTTTTTTTTTTTTTTTTTTGTCAAACAATTTCTGGTGAATTCACCAAATACTTTGTGACACCACTTAATGTGAAAACAAGCTCCAAGTAAATACACATTTGCCAGTAACACAAATCATCTAAATGGGCTTTGCTGAGTCAGAAAAGGAAACAAAGCCATCCATGGTTTGATAGCTTTCTGTATCTTCCTTCTTTTTTATTTTGAAAGCAAAAGCTATCGGCCCTTAGTTTGAAATAAAATACCAACTTTCTAAAACAATTTTAAAAGTGTTTCAACATAGTTGCCTAACTTTTCTGGCTATTGTATTCATTTAATGCCTAAGGTCAGTTTTATTTTTAAGTCTTGATACAAATCAAAGAAATGCAACGGTTGACTTTGAAGACTATTACCTTAACCTTGTTACAGGCATTTATGCCCGTTTTAATTGTAATAAGCAGGATCCAGCTTTCAGTGATTTTGATTTGTCTCATCTATGTGCATCAATTTCTCCACAGAAATAGAAGCAATCTTCACATCTTTCAAATACAAAACACTCAAAATCATATAAAATAAATCCCTATAAATATATGAGGAAATCACAAGAAAGAAATTTGGGAGACAGAAGTGCTTTAGTCCGGTTTTATATTCTCCCATTCTCAAACCACCTAGAGATGGCCATTACTACCCACTGTACTGAACAGCAGGGAAGCTCACTCAAGATCAGTTTCTACATTTATCTGTCCATGTGACAGTGACAGGAACGTCAGAAATGGAGAGACTCCAGAGAAATAAAGGGCAAAACACACTTCTAAATAAAAATTACGCAGTTTGATGGGCTAGTAGGATTAGGTTTGTTGTTTTTTTTGTTTCAAATGAGAAAGTGAAATAACTTTGCATTATAAAATGCAGATTCCACAGAACTAAGAAAGGTTACAAATACCTACTAATCAGTTACAGAACTATTTTGTTTCATCCAGTGTCTTGCTAGTATCTTATTCTTTAAAGTTTAGACACATTAACCTAGGGATCACAAAATGGAGATTATATCAGAATGGGCAAATACTTCATCAAGACCAAAATATCTTGTTGTAATGCAACAGATAAATAAAATCTGCATAAAAATCAAGTTAAAAACTGATTCTCTAGCAGTAACAAATGTATTTAAAATCCCAATAACTCATTTGTGTTGAAATTCCCACTAACTCCATGAACGAGAAATTCAGATTTTTGTCCTATTTCACTGATCCTTTGCATCCTTTTCTGCACACTCTTCTGAAAGGTCAGTGAGATAACCTGCTAGGACAAATGTTACTGGTGCTAGAGGCAGAGACAGGTCCATAGAATTGTTACTGTCGGATTTAGTACTTCAGATTTTTACTGTCACAATAAAAAAAAATTGCACAGTTTCAACAGTCATGCAAAGCCAGTTTTCCTCACTCTCCACTGGCAGATCACTCTAAAGCAGCTCCACTTGTGACACAGGCAGAGTGTTTTCTATTGAATTCTTTGCTGCTAACTGCTGAGGATGAAAGCTCTTCAACAAAAACGGAGTTTCCTACCTGCCTGATTTCCAAGTCATTCCTAGGGAGAGCAACAGAGAATTTTCTCCAGCTAACACCATCTGCTGAACTCCCTGAAATGCTGAATGCAATTCAGACCCATTTGTATGAAGGCAAGGCTTACTAATTTGATGGTAGTACTACAGCAGCAGAGTGCTTTATCATTCAGGAAGAAATGCTGGCAAAAGAAGATAATACCTTCGTGCAATATAGTGTAAACATAAGCCTTGCAGGCTTCTAACGGCACCCAGCAACTCAGCCCACTTTGCTCTCCATCTCCATTCTGTAACTCCCTGGTTAATGCACCAAATATACAAAAAGAGTAAGACATTCATGAAACATGTGATGGTAAAAACTATTCAGAGAGTAGAATGAAAGCTTAGATTAGATCACATAGCTACAGGTCATCATCTTAAATCAATTTTAAATTATTTCCCAGCAAATACCTGTGAAATCTGAGCAATCAACTCTATTTTTCACTGCAAGTTTCAGTCTTAAACAATGACTCAGATGATGGTGGTCACCTCGGCCTGGTGATCCCCAAGGAACAGTGAAGCTAATCAGACAAAAATACTATAGTTCCACAGAGCAAAAAAGGGAGCAAAAGCGGGAGCAAGAGTGTATGCAGGCCACAAAAATGAGAACACTTACTGAGCTCTGGGAATGGCTAGAGCAGGTATTTCTACATTTTACAGCCTTCTACAACGCCACTAGAGATACTTCCCTTTGCTTAAAGATTACAGTCCAAAACAGAACTAGGTGATGTGGGTGCAACTGCAGTGCCTAAAGCACAACTAAGATCCTCAAAACCCAGCTTCATGGTGCATGTCCCTGATCTTCATGGGTGCTGCAGCCTGTTCCCTTCATAGCAGCTTCATGGCCTGGAAGACTACTTCTGTGCAGACATTAATACTGCCCTTGAAATTGTCCAACACTGGCCATTAAGACACAGCTCTCCATTTTGTCTACTGCTGAAATAAAGTCTATGCCCTCTGCTGCTGCGTTCCTCAAGCACGCTGTAGCACTATTTATTGATAATTACTGCTATTCATGACCTACATGTTGATATTATTGTCTTTTATATATTTTGGACAAACAATACTCTAGATCTTCAGCAGATGTTAACTACCTTAACGCCTCCAAGTTCAGTAATACGCAGCTGATACACACCACCAGCAGGGAATTTATTTACCATTGTGTTTGGACTTTTTTACAAGGGGACAGCAGGACTGTCCTTACAGAAACACTGCTTTAGCACTTCTGTCCTTGAGTGGTAAATAAATTACTATGAAGCATATTTAGCAAAGCTACAGTTGATTTGTGTCGAAGCACTGCCATCAGCTTTTAATGTGCATGGCACATTCACTCTGAACACTCCTCCCTGAGGATTATTCTCCTTAATATGCCAAACACTAACAATTAAAAATTAAACCTGGCTGGCAGAACATCTTTGGCTTTTATTGTCCTCAGTGTATCATCTGGTCACCAATGTTCATCAACCTCTCATTACAAAAATTGATATTACCCTTCAGAATAGCTAACAAGTCAAAAATATGTGCTCAGCTCTGTCAATCAAGTGCTTCACTAGGGAACGGTGATAAAAGTCAGTGGCAAAAACAAACTTTATCCCCAAAACAACACCAGCCTGTTCAAATATTACACGTCCAATAGGGCCAACTGGTGGGCTGTGCTGTTGTACATGACCCTATGATGTCTCAGACTAGAAATGCACAATGACTGCAAATCAAGAAGGTAACAATCTTAAAAAGCTGTGTTTAGTTTCCTCGTTAAGGTGCACAACTGTACAAAAGACAGGTGTGACATCCCTTCTTCCCTATTCCTGCTATTCAACTAACACTGGGCGGTTGAATGGAGAGGTGTCCAAAACTCCTCCTGTCAGAAAGGAGCTGTATCATTGCTTTGCCAGCGTCAGGAACCATCATTTTAAATGCAGCCCCTGTCCAGAATGACAAAGGACAGGCTGACAAAAAATGTACGAGTTACTGCTCTGTGAAACTCATAATAATGGCCTTTGTTGTTGAGAGAGTTAGGTCACTTAGGAGGGTTAAAGATTTCTCCTTCTTGGGTGCAGAGTATTAATAGAACCTTTTTGCTTACCGGAGGATCTTGATCCTCAGCTGAAACGGTAGTGATAACAGTGCCCTTGACTGCATCAGGAGCAACCATTCCCCTGTAGAGCTTTTTGCTAAATACTGGCGAGTAATCATTCATATCCTGCAAAACATAATTAAGAGTTTAGTTCTGAAGTTTAAACAAAAGCATAGACACATTCACAACTGATCTTTCAAACTCTACCCCATCACTCGCTCTTAATTAGGAAACCTATTTGCCACTCACAGTCCCTCTTGGCTCTCAATTCCATTACCACCACGCAAAACTAGCACAGAAGGGGAAGGTGCCAAAGTTTCAAAACAACATATTCATATGAGACAGATCAACAGAAGGGAGTTCTGCAGAAAAACACACAGTCTCACAAGTAAACAAAGCAGAGCTTTCCGTGACAGCTGTTTCTCAAGCAGTGGGCCACAACGTGGCTTTGCTAATTTTCTAAAATGAATGAGCTTGCTGTTGCTTGACAGCATGTGTTACCTCTAATATGCAATAAATGAGGGGAGAACATAACGTCTGATTAATATCAACCCTTCACAAGAGCCTAAGATGTTGTTCTACAGACTGATGTGTATGTTGTCAAAAAGCAACTTCAAAGGCTTGGGTTAAGCCAAATTTCATTGTCACAACGACGTGTGTGCATGCACTTAAGTACACATTCACACCTATATACGTGCACACAGCTACGTGTGTTTATATACATTGATGGGTGCATCCCTGTGTGAAGGAGAACCCCCGTCGAACACCAGGCTGCGTGGGACCCGCGGCCCACACGTGCCGTGCAAGCTCGCACTAAGGTAGATGCGAGCAGACAGACGCACGCCGCTCTCACCGATGTGTTTGCCCCACGCATCAGGAGCTGTGGGAATTTAGAAACTCAACCACCATCGCCAGCTATTCCAGAAACTCATTCATTCCGACTGGCCTAAGCTGTCAGAATTGCATTTTTGATAAAGTTCGCTCCCAGCGAGGCCCAGAAAACATACCTGTGTGTTCTTTAAAAATACAAAACTAAACACGCACATCTCTAAATCCCAATGTTTATTCTCATAATAAAATTATTTCCAGTTTCTTCTGTAGAGCCACCTTCCTAACATGAATTCTCTTGAGAACAGATTTATTCATGTTTGTGTACTACTATTTCCACTGTTTCGCACAGATGGACGACAGATTAAGTTTTCCCAGCCAGAGAGAGAATCCAGAACAAGTAAGAAGCATTATATGCCCCCAGCACAGAAGGGTGACTTTACTGATCCACAAAGGAAAAGCAGACTTCTTCCCCCACCTTAAAGCAGAGCCCAGGTGCCACCCACCTGCTGGGCTATCCACACAAACACAGCACTCAGTGTTTATACAGTGGTGCTTCTACCTGTTGTTACCGATCTTCCTGTTGCAAAGGCTACATGCTGATACTGGCTAGTGCGCTATATTACCATTGAGAACATTCATCCGTATCTCATCAGAGGTAATAAACATCTCTGAAGAAATCAGGGTTATAAACCCATGCAATATGGGCCTGAAAAATTAATGCATTATGTTCTGCTGAAAGGCCTGCAATTCAAGGCTTCAACTCATTGGAAGTGCTTTTTCGCTGATTTTCAGATTTTCAAAGAGACAACTGGACCATCAAATTAAAATAAAGAGCGACAACTAGGCAATTCAAACTAGGAGAGCATTCAAATGAATAGATTTTGGAAAAACATTCAAATTCAAACAGATTAGCATTTCTGTACGGAATTACAGACATTGAATCTTTTTCTTTCAATCTCTTGACCTGTTTGCAAGAAGATAATTTACTTAATCTGAGAAGGTAAAACCAAGGACTATTTTACATAAACAATTTTGCTCCCCTCGACTCTTCAAACTGACACTGTGTTTGTAAAACAAGCTACCCTTTATTCCGTTGTTTATTCCAGAGCAATGTAGTGCTGTGGCAAAGAAGCCAACGCCACACAGCAATCTCACACTTCAAGACTCCATTCACAGCCCATTCTACCTCAGAGAAAAGATGCAGAAATTACTCATTTGAAGCAGACACAAACTAGCTCTGAGTACAGTAAACCAGCCAAAAGATGGCATATTAAAAATAATCTCGAGTATGATATGAGGAGTGTCATACAATGCTACATGCGCGGGTATTACAACTGTGTAAACCTGAGTGTTTGGAAATGTTTTGTTTTGCAGACCCTGGAAGTTTTCCAGCGGGAGACACAACCTTTTACAAACCACATGTGCACAGAGAAGACATGTTCTGTCCTACCAAGACTCCATCTGGGCCAACAACCCAGTATGATGCTTACAATGACTTGGCTTTTACTGGAATAACCCAGCCTTTTATATGCTTCTTCTTTTTTTTTTTTTTTTTTTTAACGTCTCTCTCTGCACCTACATATCCACAGCCATACCTAGTTTTTGTTCCTTGGCGCAGCAGCAGCAGCAGCAGATCACACTGAGTTGTTTGCTCTTTGTGGGGGAATCACGATGTGATTTTTTGTTATCTTCTGTGTACCTCAGCACCTGAAAGTCTGCAACTTGAAGTACTGGAAAGACTAATCCTGTTGAAAGATGATACACTACGTGCTCTGCTATAGAAAATGACTAAATTACTCTACTTACTACACCTATTTTTCAAGATACATGGAACACAAAATACACAGGAATACAAAGTTTAGCATGAAGTAGAAAGACAGAAGGCTTTCTGTCCTAACCTACCTTTCCTCTGAGTGGAGCTTTATGCATGATTGTGCCTCATAAACCTTATCCAAGCCGACCAAATACACAGCAAATATTTCAGTCGTACCTAAACAGAACAGCTCCATGTGCTTTTCCACCAGGCTCATCTCTTCCTGAACCCTAAAGCAGCTACTCATTTTATATAGCAGAATTCAAGCTTACATGTTCTCACTTTTATCAAAATAAAAGTTCCCCGTAAGAACTCTGTCTTCCCATCACACAGTTGCAGTAAATACACTTCAGAGAGAGCAAGACTGTCATTACAGACAAGTGATCAGTTCTCATGTACTCATCACAAATGTCTATGACAAGTAACTGCCAGAAGCAGAAAGGGAACTTTGGCGGGCAGATGATATACATGTGGAACATGCAGATGACTTGGAAATTGGCTTTATTGGTTATAATGCTTTCTTTATTCTAGTAGAAGTCTTTGCTCCATGATGGGAGGAAGAAAAAAGACTCTTTTGGGCTACTTCCCATACAGCAAGTGGTTTTGTTACAGGCATGCTGGGGAAATTCGTTTCCTCCTTATATTATCATCATCTCCTTCAACTGGTATCATTTCTCTCTATATATTATGGGCACTTAAAGGTACCAAAAAGGTCACAAAGAGAAACTATTGATTTTCTGGCAAAAAGCACCAACACCGAGGATGAAATACCGTCTAGATTTGATTTTGTTAGAGTACAGAAAGAAACCAAACTCCATATTTTTTTTTGTAAATAGCTCAAGATCACAGGCACGATCCCCCCAAAACCCTGTGCCCCTGTAATCAGTCTCCCCAGTTCATTTTTCTGCATCACGGACTTCACAGTGAGTACTGATCAGCATGGGGGACTCCCCTGACACATGCAGGGATGCAGTTTTCAGATATTCATGAGAGGGGCTTTGGGCAAAAATATAACATTTCAGAGGAAGTACTGGGCCTTTGTCATGACTGAAGACCAAGGACACGGACAGACATGCTCTTGCACAGCTACATAATTGAAGATGACTCTATACCTGAAGACTTATGCTTAAACACCACGAAAAGGTGACTGCATTGAAATGTATGTGGCTTATGGATGCAATCAGTAACCTCAGGGTAGGAATGGGGGTGGTAATCTTCCACAAAGTGACAGTAAGAAGTAGTGTAATTACCTCTTAAAAACTACAGCATAATCCTACACATACTCTTGTGGCCAAGCTGTGGCATCTCACAACTATTCACAGTCCACTGCTTCATCCATATAAATCTGGGATGCTATTAACTATCAAACACACACAAAAAAGTAAATGGAAAATACAGGTAATGGATTCTCTACATATCTTGCTTTGAAATACTTGAGCCGTGTATTTTGACAGTAAGGTAATAGCAGCCACATATTTATATATAAGTACAAAATTGCCTTTGTGTCACTGCTCATCTAGCTGAAGATTTATTACATTTTTGAATGTCTTTGTTTACACAACAGGGTCAAAGTCAAAGCATAAAAAACCCAGAGCTTTCTGCCTACCACAGTTCCTCTTCACGTACCACTTTTTGTTTGCCTTTGTTCCACATTGCTCACACTGGGCAGCACGTGAAAGCAGGACGGCACAAGTCCTTACATCCTTCCCTTGCACAATGGGTAAGAATCTAAAGCAAGAAGGAAGCACAATATGGGAGCTATGCTTAAATACTGTCATTTCTGAGAATCCAGCTTTGTACTCTCAAAAGCAAATTAAGACCTATCCAGAGATTTATTGATGCCCACTCATTTGTTAACTCTGACATCGCCCTCAGCACCTGACTGAGGTCACTTCCTGACCAACTTCCTCACCCTCTGACCAAGACACGTCACATTCAAAAGATTTAAAGTGTTGTTATTTAATAAAAGGTTTCGAGGAAACAAATACTGACTGGCCTGCAAACATTATGAAAACGATGAACAAAAATGTTGGTGAACTAAGATATGCATCTATGAATGCCAGTGAGGAGAAACAAGCATGGGGGAGGAAAGGCATTAAGAAGCAAATCAATATGTAATTTAAAACCCATTAAGACAGTCACTAGCAGTTATGAACTAAAACCAAACTAGGTGCTCCTCGACAGGTGGTGCCTGCTGACGTGGGAGGGCAATACATGACTAGTGCAGAAGAAAAATATCTGCAGTACAGCATTCCCAGCGTGAAATTAACTTGTAAACTTAAATGGACTTCAGAGACAATAATATATTTTTGATTGATGGGGACGCTGAAAGACCTTTAATATTTGTATTTCACCAAGTTAAGAATATGAACATTTAACACCTGGGTGCAATACTCTCCTCTTCCTCCTCATTCGCTCAGCTGGGAAATGCGCCATCTGGATTCGAATGACTGCCGCCTCCTGTGTGCCATCACCGCCCCTTCACGACATCCAAAGCGCGTTCAGCGCAGCATACATCGCCTGTGAAGCACGGCACAAACCGCACCCAGCGGTACACTCACGCAGCACGCAGAAGCAAGCCTAGCTCGGCCACTTTGGCAGCTCCCGGATCCTGCAGTCACCATGCTTTATGACAGGCTGCCACAAACCCCAGCAGTCCCACTGCTCCTCTGTGACTTCACAGTGGATCCTACAGACCCATCTCCCAGAGGATCCCCAGCTCTGTGTATGAAAATAAAACCTCACCCTTCAAAAACATAACCCCAGCAGCGAAGCCTGCAGAAGTCGAATGCACCTAGAGTTGCTATGGCAGTTTCAGATATTTGGAAAATTCTTCCCAGAAGGAGAAGCCAAATGCGCCAGGATTACACCTCCTTCCTGCTAGGCACCAAGCGCAAGGCGGTTGTGATGGGATCAGGATACGGCCCCTTCTCACTCCAGTGAACTACAGCTGCAGTTCATGACTGGTACCGTATTTCATTAATGAAAGGCAACATTACAATGAGTGACAGATTTGACCGATTTGAACATTATTACTGAAGAATTTCTGAAAAACAATAAAAAATTTTTTTGAAACTGTGCTTTGGTAGAAATCTTGTTTTTCTTAAGAGAAAAATTAACAGTAAGAAGTTAATTTTTCAACAGCTATCTTGACACAAACAGAAGCAACACAAGATGACACTCCAATATATTTTATGTTTTTACATATATAGACATATTTCTGTATACATATCTGTACCTATCTCAGGCATTATCATTTGTGCAAATGCCCTTTTATCGTGCAAAGGGAACCCTGTTACTACACTAAAAAATTTGCTGCCTTTAGCCTGCAGTGCACTAGAGGGCAGCCCTACCAAATAGGAGTGAAGCTTCTCCTCCCCCAGCCCTCAAAAATCAATGTTTTACCCTCTCCCAATTCTCTTCTAATGGAAACAGGCTTATACTTTTTTCATCTAGTAGTCATCTTGTTTTATACAGCTTACAAAATCAGCCTGATTTTTAGCTCCTGTTATTTGTAGTATGTGACCTAATTGTAATCAAGTATTGATTATTTATTAAAATAGCTGCAATTCCATGACAGTGAAATCTGATCATTAAGTTGCTGAACAGACCCAGGGGGACAAACTCCTACAGAAGGAACACCAAGCTCACAGATTCTTCTGATTTGCCTAGACCACTAGGAGTCTGGTAGAAGATTTTTACCATTATCAACTGAGTGTGCATGCAGAAGTGCCTACCTGGGGAGACTGCATTACAGATGCAGTTTTGCACAAAGCTCTTTCTTCTCATCTCTCTCCTCAACTCCTAAAGCAGAAAGCATGCTACATAAAACTTCTAAAAGTCTATGAAGAAACACTTTATTCTCCTGTTTCTAACCTATTGACAAAATCGCTCTAAGTTGGTTAGGGAGATCAGCTAATTAAATATGACGTATTCGTGGTTTGCGAATCATTTCATAAAGAGTTTTTAAGTACATCCATGTGTTTTTCCTGCCACTTTGGGACAGTGCTCTTTGATTATAGCTGCTGATACTAAGGATTCTAGTCATCTGTATCTAAGTGGAAATCAACATGCCCTCACTATAAAAACCAGCATGACTGAACAGCGTCTGAGCTAATAAATGCATATTAGGCATTTACAGCTCCTTTTGCAGTCTGCTGGCTTTCATCACGTGTAATAAATAGAACAAATGTATTTTTAAAGTGGTCCCTACTTCCACTAATATTAACGTACATTAACGTAATCCCACCAAGGGAGAAAGCAAGGAAGTTTACTTCAAAACACAGTGTATGTCACAGTAAGATTTTCAAACTTTCTCAATTTTTCTCCAAGAACTAATACATTTAATTTTCTGCTGTCATTTTGTTTCGAACATCTGCCAATTAAGCCTATGTGCACATTACCAGAGCTGGTGGCTTCTCATCTAAGCTGCCTCCAAGTGTTTAATAATCCCCTGCTGTTTGGGGATTTCCAAGGAGAAATTCAACATTCCTCTACTCTCCCCTTGAAACTCTCTTCTACAGAAAGCAAAGTGTCTTTTTGGCATCACTGCACTTGGAAATCATTCCTCCTGGGTTTTCTTTAGCCATAGAAAGAAGTTGCTCAACACCTATTAAAAAGAAGTCCAAAGGACTTTATTAATAAATAAGCAGAATGGAAATCCCCTAAAGACGAAAGATTTCATGGCCCTAAGGGCACCCATAGTCGCTAATGGCCCTGCCCAGGCCCCTCCAACAGCCTGTCCCTGGTCCCAGGACACCATTTCAGCCCCACGGGGTCCTCAGTCCCACTCCAGTGATGCTGTAGGAGGCCCCTCCAGCCCCGTTTCTGGTCCAGTCCGTTTTGCTCCTGGCTGGACTCCAGACCTGCTTCATGTCCATGCCCTCCCCAGAGATCTCTCGCCTCTGCCACCAGGCCTTATCCTGCCCTTTAACATACATTTCTGGGCCGTGGTAAGCAAGTGCTTTGAGAGCAGAGTCAAGGGCCCTCGGAGACCCGTGCACCCGCTCTGTGTCTCACCTTGTCCGCGCTGTGCGATCTGCAGGGGAGCCAGGCCTCGGGCACCCCAGGCTAACGCCTCAATCCACACACAGGCTGCCCAGGAAAGCCAGAGGCTTCATCTTCGTGCAGCTATGCTTTGCAGTGGGCTCCTGGAGCTCGGCTCAGCTTTAAAGAAAACTCCAAGCACAGTGCTTACTGATGTTAGCCCAGGATCTTTGCTACCATCATTACATTTCAGCTACATCATCTAAAAGCGCCGTATTTTATTACAGTCCATTCTTCTGGTCCATGCTAACTGCTAATAGCCATCTGGAGCCCTCAATTCCTTCCGTAATTTCTCAATTTCTGAAAATCCTCATTTGATTATATTTCTATTATTTAACTTGGTAAGTTCCCAAAGCCTTTCAAGATGATGCTAATCAACCTAATGCAGAACAGTACAAATTTAATATTAAATATTAAAATGCAAATTTAGTATGCTTTTATGTCATAGTAATCTTAAATTACATGATAGTCTAAAAAGTTTAGAACTATTCTGGATCAAGGCCTCTGGATTTACAGTCAGATTCAGCACTGACACAACTGTAAATTTAAACTGATTTAGAAAACCATTTTCTTGCAACTGAGTTTTATTTTCTGAAAGAAAACCAAAGTGTTATTCTAATGCAATCCCATTACTAGAAAATGGACTTTTCTTTTCCTCTTCACTTAAGCATCTACTACACCACATACACAGCTACAACCAAATGCAACCAAAGATCTTTACCTTGTGCCAAGAGTTTATATATATGTGTGTAAACTGTATATATTCTTTCACTAAGCAAGCACTCATGCAAACAGAGATGATACAACGTTATTCCCAAGGCCTTAATAACCACTAAGAATTCATCACATAAGTCCCCTACGGGACTACTCCAGGGAGTTAATATACTACCTAAAACTGGGACAATAACCAGGATCTTAAAATTTCAAGCAAACTCTCATCCTTCCACTAAATGACCCATTTAAGTTAATAATACTGGTTATCTGTCATAATTTACCCAGATAACCCCGTGGAGTGGGACACAGCAACAAAATACTACACAACCAGGTGTGTCTAGCCTTCCAAAGAGACTGCAAAGGGATTAGGAATGAGTAACTGTGCAACGACTTGTAATCACCGAGGTAAGAGGTAATTCTTTCTTAAAGATATTTCCAACTATCCTTCCTGTGTAATTTGTCTTTCATTTCATCCATTTCTGTAACCGATGCCAAGGTGAACAAATAACAATTTATATTTCCTAATGTATATGATAAACATAACGGCAAAAAAAAAATCTACTTTTAACTTACCTCGCTGATGCTTGGCTTTAAAACTGGTTTTACAAATGCAACAGTGTGTTTATTTTATTATCAAGTCATATACGCGATAGAAAATTTCCTGTTATTATTTCCACCTCATATCTAAGAGTGTCCCTTCAAAGTTGTGACTCTTAGGAAAAATGCAACTTCTAGGAAAAAAGTGAAATCATCATATGACTTAATATAAAAATACATAAATTCACCAGATACTGGAGCATGAAGAACTCTGAGTCCCTCCCTATTCTTTATGCAATTTCATAAGCCTCTTTTAATGAGCACACACCACCTTTAAGGTTCATGCATCTCACCACTATATTCATTCCCACAAGATACACACCAAAGCTTGCAACCAAACTTTTCTTCACGACCCAGCATTTTCATTTGCAAGTGTATTATTTCAATTTTGTATTTGTACGTCTAACGAAGTAAGCCAGAACTTGAAAACCACTCCTACCATGCCTCAAGTATTTGCACCATCTTTTACTTTATCTATCAACCACAGTGACTATGGCACAAGGTTAGAGAATCAAGCAGTGCTGAGTAACTTAGAGCAGCAAGTTAACAATCTTTGAGATGATGCTGACAGGATAATGCAACAAACTGTGCGAACCCGCACGTTGAATTTCGTCTTTCATTGGGTGTAGTACTTCTGTGCACAGGGCTTTTTGTTTGTAGCTATACAAAATGGAGGCTTGTTACCACGGTATAACTGGCTCTTTCTCATATGTAGTGTTCAGAAAGCCCTAAAGTAGCTCATAATATAAATTAAGGGATAAAGTTCATAGTGAAATATACGAGGCAATAAATGACTTCAGCAGATGATTGAACAGGTAGATTGAGATTGAAAAAACAAATCTGTTTACTGGCACCACAGTCCAACACCATGCCCATTATGCCATTAATGCCACTAGAAAAGAGGAAAAAAAACAGTCGCATTTTGGAGGAAATGCGGCTCATTTTTTTTTTTTTTTTTAGCCTTCTTGTAAGTTATGTGCTTCCACCGTGCTGGACTGCTCCTTTATACAATGGGAAATGGTTTTCATTACATGTTAGAAAGGAAAGATTACTTCAAGGATGTAAATATACTGAAAAACATTACTAAATTTTATTTTAGAAATATTAGAAACTGAGGAAGTGTTTGACCTTAACTGATTCACTAGTGTCTTTCATCTTCATGCATCCTTCATTACCTGCATAGCGACTGGCAGAAAATCTTCATTATTATTGTAATTAAATCTCACCATAACATGAAATCCCACCATAGTGAAGCAATGATACGTTACTGCTCACCTCCTCATCACAAACAAGACCTGAGTGAATTCTTAGTCTTGCAGGAAGATAAAAAACAGTGGCAACTACACGTGTGTGGTTAAACATCTGTTGGAGCAGAGTTGGAACCAAAATGTCCTCTCTCCTTGATGACAACCTGTGGATCCACCTTCTCACATTTTCTTAGTGATCATTTAAATAAATAAATCATTTTATAAAGACTAAGGCCACCCGCTCCACAGCACTCTTCAGCAGTGCAGTAAATGTGCTCTGTTGGAGGACCAGGAGGTCCTGCTCTAGCATTGTATTCCAGCTCCAGTCTCAAGTGCTGAGTTCCTGCAACACAGCTTTGCTTTCCTTGCTTTACTGTTGGCTCTAATTGATTGGTTTGAGAGGGTGATTTGTTCAACATTCAGCTTCTTCCAACCCTCCCCCCCTAGAAAAGCAAAGAAATTGTGTTTCTGTGTGTTCTGATTCAAGGCACAGATTGCCAGAAAAACGTGAAGCTTTCCTGTAGGCAAGTTGGAGTTCTGCACTGCTGTGGCATCATTAAAACCAAGATCATACCATTAACAAAGATGGTGAAGGGTCTGGAGGGCAAGATGTGTGAGGAGGGGCTGAGGTCCCTTGGTTCGTTCAGCCCAGAGCAGAGGAGATGAGGGGAGGCCTCATGGCGGCCTGCAGCTTCCTCACGAGGGGAGCGCAGGGGCAGGCGCTGAGCTCTGCTCTCTGGTGACAGCGACAGGACCCGAGGGAACGGCGTGGAGCTGTGACAGGGGAGGGTCAGGCTGGGTGTCAGGAAAAGGTTCTTCACCCAGAGGTGGTCGGGCACTGGCACAGGCTGCCCGGGGCTGTGGTCACGGCACCGAGCCTGCCGGAGTTCAAGGAGCGCTTGGACAACGCTCTCGGACATTTGGTCTGGTTTTTGGGTGGTGCTGTGTGGAGCCGGGAGTTGGGCTCCGTGATCCTGGTGGGTCCCTGCCAACTCGGGGTAGTCTGTGATTCTGTGATTTGCTTCCAACTTGAAGATGAAGGAGCATTCAGAGCAACCAAATCAGAGATTAAGTTTTACCTGTTACACATTTTTAGTTGGTTGTCTGGTTTCTTTCATGCAAAGTTCCCAAGGAAGGGAAGACTTAGCACAGTGATTGTGAGAGATTCAAACTCACCCCACAAAAAGTACTAATCAATGCATATAGAACATGCCCTGAAGTATATGACTTGTAACTTTTCTTTTGACCTACAATGCGTCCAGTTTTACACATGCTGAAGAGCAGTGAGACCAGCAGGTGACTTCAGCTGGGCTTCACTACTCAAGTCCTACTCAATAACCTGAGTCCTACCAACTGAGGGACAGAGCTATTTTTTATCTTTATTAAGTGGACAATTTTAAGACAACTATCTGTTTTCAGAACCTCAGCCAGCAAATATTTCCTTAGCTCTATTGCTTCAAGTCACTTTTGTTTCCAGCTTATAGTTCAATGCAGAAGTCAACTAGAAACCTCTATTAACCTGCTTGCTCCATACTACCTGATTAATTTGTAAGACTTCATTGTTTCTTATAGCTGTGTTTTTACCTGAACATAAAATACTGTGCCCTGGCTAATAAAAGAATCTTTCACAGTTTAAAAAAAAAAAGATTGGATGAAATCCCATATGACTCACTTGTTGTAGATACATTGTTATTAAAGCAGCGACAGAAACAAAATCACACCTCCAGTCTCCAACACAAAAGTTTATCATCTGACAGCAGGTAAAAAAAAAAAAAAAAAGCAACAACTCTTCTCAGTGAAGCAGGAGGAGTATTTAAAACAGTCTATCTTCTCAATGTCATACTTCTGAAAAATTAATTTGACAGTTGCATTTGGTATAGTCAGGTTTACCAAATCTGGAAATTCATTCTATAATGCTTCCAGCAGTCCGCTGGGATTAAGGCATGGTAGGAATTACATGAAATATTTTGTTGACAGACTTGTAATATGGCATTGCTAGAAACATAAAGATCAGTTTTTGTGTATTCTTGTTGCTCTATCACTTTGAATCATCAGCCAGTGATAATGGCTCCATTATACTATATACTCAAAAAACTAAAAAGTAATCATTTCCCAGAATACAGAAGGAAGACGAAAAAGCAATTAGAACAAACAAGAAAGAGACAAACTAATACAAAAATAATGATGGTACTACTAATAAGAGGAAGTCATATCATAAAATATGCAAGCATCATACAAGCCCCACAATACAAAGATTCTTACAACGTGTATTTAGGAACACATCACTCATTTAACAGTAATCTAAAACAGAAAAAGCTTAGTCCTTTTTTCTCTGAGGTAGCTCTACTACCATAGTAGTTGTTTCCGAACACTAAATCTTAATAATAAGCACATCATTGGAACAGCAATGATTCCACTTCTTCCAGACCTAGAAAACATTTATACCATGAGGAGGTGCTTAGATGGGCAATACGCACTACAGGCATTCTCCGAAAACAACTCAGCCCTCAGACACTGAGCGAATGCAAATCTCTGCCATTTTCATGGTGACAGAAACGATGCTTCAACAGTGGGAAACCACTACGGAATAGCACACAAATTGTCTCTTGGAGTTGCTAGTATTTTCATGACTTAATTTTCAAGACTAATAAAATTCACTGCTTCTAACCTGTATAATTTTATATATAAATAAGATAATAATATATACGTTTTATATACACGCACACACACGTATATAAAAAAAATTAAAAAAACAGGTAAAGTCAAAAGTTTTGTGTTCTTGATTACAGACCAGATTACAATAATCAATTGATCAGGATGAACACTTGTGTAACCTCTCCAGCCATCGCAAGATAAGATGACTCATTAGGACTTTCTGGTTAACGTGAAAAGATACATAAGCAGCAAGGGGAGTCTGAAAAGTAGGGAAAAGAAATCTCAGGCTGCTTGAGGCTATAGACAAAGGTGGGTTTTCTTTGCTTTTTTTTTTTTTTTGTTTTTTTTTGTTTTTTTTAACTTTGCCAAGAGGAACTCCATGCCATTTATACTATTCCTCCTCAGTAATACTAGAAACAACTAGAGAAAGAGATGAGATGAGATTTTGTCTTCTTTAAGGAGGCTGACAATATTACTTTCTGGCTAAATACAACTTTTTAAAGGCATATTCATACACAGGACGCTTTTCCTCATTAAACACACAGTTAATTCATTAATTTACCTTCAATTTCCTCCAAATAAAGAGTCATAAGTCATACATTGTAAAGGGCCACTTGGCTGCAGCAGTGGCAAAGAACGTATTTCAACACTGACATGCAGGTAACAGATGAAGTTGTTTTGCAATCTGTGTTTTGATCAAGTTCAGGGAAGGTTAATATAAACTATTTGTAACTTGTCATGCCAAAGGCTGAGAGTCTAAGGAAAGTCACAGCATGTATCCACCCTCCTCCTAGCTGCAAAGCTCAGTGTGATTATGGGTACACTGCACTGCTGCTCATTCTCTTTTATATCACATAAATAATATATGACACCATCAGGTGTTGTCCGTAGTTGGAAAACAGAATCCCATCACACAGGAAAAATTACAATGCTTTCAGTCAGAAGTCGGACTGTGAAAAATGACAAATGTTAACAGAGGAGCATAAGACCAGAAGGACTTGAAATCTCTGTAATAGGAATAACACTCTGAAGACTATAGGGACTGAATCCCTCATGGTTACATAAATTCCCTGCTTGGTCCTATTACTGCCTTAATGCTTGCTTCTGCTTTTCTCTGGGTCAATTTCAAGTTATTAAAGTCTGCAAGCTGCATAACTACTGTTATGGGGCCTACAATGCATACGCACTTGGTTTATTTCCTATCTGGGGTCACAAACACTGTATTAAAAAAAACAACCCTCTAATACCATCTTCTAAATAAAGTGAAAACACATTTACCACTAAGAGGACAAAGACGCATCCAGTTCCTATCCCGGAGCAGGAGCGAAAGACAGGCTGAACGGGAAGGACTCCTGCAGAGCCGCGGCAAAGGGATGTACAGCCCCACATGGAAGCACCCAGTCCCTGAACACAGCTCTGAATTGGCAGGTGGCCTGGCAAAAATCTCCAGTTTTAAAACCCCTTTGATTCCCGGTGCAGACATCTTAACTGGTCACTAGAAAATTAGAAACTACTCCCATGAAACAATGAACGTGCTCATCAGGAGTTATCTATTTAGGTATGCCCTACAGCAGCAGCGTGGGCAGCAGTTAAGATTGCAGAGGAACACAAGACTGGATTGTGATCAGAATAAACAAGCGCGGATCTATACCACATCATGCAGAGCCTCATCTACGCCACCTTGCATTCGAGATCTAGGCCAGACCCAGCGCGCTGTAAACGCCCTCGCTGAGCTGCTGGCCAGAGATCAGCGCCCTGTGCCAGCTTGCCGCGACTTGGGGCCACTGGCCCTGTACACCCCGTGCCCTCCCTGCACTGACCTGGACTCCCCGCCCCCAGGGAACCCACGCCAGCTCTCTCCCCTCAGAACAAGGGCAGACGCGAGTCTTTCCCATTAAGAACAAACCCAAACCGCATTGCAATGCACTCTGTTACTTCTGCATTTCTTTTCTCACCTACGGCCAGCTACTCTCTTTGCTCTTGCTTGGCTGCCCCCAAGGCTGTCTCCTGAATCAACCACTCAGCGTGTCCTCTTGGGGATCCTTCTCATGTCACACGGGTAGCATGAGGCTCTGCTTTCAATCTCCTCTTTTTTTCCCCCTCCAAATATATATTTTTTTTATCTGGAAAGTTCCTCTATAATTTCACAATAAACCATTATTTCTTTCCTAGACCTGTCTTGTGACCAAGGTTCTAAATTTTTACCACCTCTCTGACATGTACCCATTAATGGCATCTGTCTAACACAATGAGATATTAAAAATGACTTTTTCCAAAAGCCCTTCCCCACTCTCGAGTGCCACTGGCAATGCTACTCTCCTACATGTCATTCAAGGCTGGAACCTACATGTTATCTTAACTCAGCAGTTATTCAGTTCTGTCCACTGATCTGTTACAAATATCAGCTTGTTGCTGAGTATGACAATACTCACTCAACGTACCCCCTTTTTTTTCTTTCCCATATAAAATATAAGCTCTTTGTCTTCACTTTCAGGCCCTGTTCTGTCCCTGACAACTGCAGAAATTGTTACTTTTGGCTCCAGCCCAGCATTCCAGCCTCTCACATGCTGCCTTTCCAAATGATTATCATCATGCTTCCTTTTTGCTGCTCATGTGTGGGAAGTTTCCAGGGAAACAAAAACAAAACAGAACTTTTTTTTTGATCCTGCTAATAATCCCCTTCTTAAATTCCCTATTCCCACAATGCCTCCTGGACAGTGCTCAAGTTGCTGCTACAGTAAGGCCACCATGTAGAATTGCACTGCTTCACTGTACACCGAGATTAATGAATACAATATAAACTCACAGTCATACAGCTGTGTCAGCCCTACGATACAGACTACAGCTTTTCCCTGAATATACTTCTATTTGACAACTACCTTCAAATCAAAACAAAACACGATTCTTGCTAAAAATCATTGTGCTGGGAAAAAGTTTCTTCTACAGAAAAAATACAGGTTTGAGCAACTTCCTCCCTAAGAAGTATAAACAAATAAGGCTCACGGAACGGTCTCAAACACTATTTTTTCCTTTGACTCACTTGGAAACCCGTGGTTCAGAGGGCAGCCTAGCAGGAAGCAGAAGCACTGCATCCCAATCTCAAACATTTTGCAGAGAGAGAGAGGTATTGCAGAAGCCTTCTTATGTTGCCATCAATGCTAATAATCTGAGACGTTTACTGTCCCTAGAATAATTCTGAGCTCAGTAGAGACTGACAAACAGAATTACTCAACATCATCTGGCAATCCATAGCATCTGCAGATACACAGTAAGCTGAGCCAGAGACTGATTCATATATGCTAAATATTTTCTGCAGACTTACATTTACACTGAAGTTGCCAGGTATGAAGTTCACATTTGTGAGCTATGCTCTTGCTCGTGCTACAATTTTTGCTTCTTAGCTAAAGTACCAGTAATTAAATTCTCTTCTCTCCCACAGCTGACAGTTCTTCAATGACAGTCAACAGAAACGAAGCAACAGGACAAGAGGATTTGTCTGACTGGCTCCCGAACTGCACCACTGTAAACTCAAGGGAACATGATTTAGAGCTTCTAAAGTATCCTCCCCTCTTGGACACGAGCACATCAACCAACAGAGAAACCCAAGATGGGTAAGTGCTAATACCCTTACAAAAAATGCTTTTCATTTGTGGATCGTTCCGAACAGAATACCATTATCCCCAGATTACTGGTGAGACAGCGAAAACAGAGGTGATGCTGTAACACACAGCATAAAAACAATTAATTGTGAAAGACCACTAACAAGCCTGTTTCTTTGCAGCTCTGTATTTTCAAGCAGCTGAAGCTGAAATACAGGATGTAGTATGCCACATCAGCACTCAATACACCTGAATGGTTCATAAAATTACAATTTATGAGAGCTTTAACTGAGACGTGATGGTGTCATTTTTGCAAACAATTCCATTAGGTACTTATTTCAATCTTTCAGCAATTCTAAAGGACTAAATGTTTATACATTTGTCAGGTATTCTTGTACTTCATAAACCTATGAACCAAGATTTAACTACTTAATTGCATATAGCAAAATAATTATAGCTGTTATAAAGTGTACGTTTAACAGAACAAGTTGCTGTCAGAAAAAGGCAGTATCTTCCTGCAAGTGAAAAAGCAGGAAAGCAGACACGCTGCTACGGTGCCCTGGTGTTTCATCAGGACACCTGTAAGGGTCGTAAAGGTATTTGTAACATATAGGAGAGGACGCTATCAACTGCCCCGTTACTCCTCTTACCTTTACTCTCACTGTGACAGTAGCAAGACCAGGAGGCATAGTGCCCTTGCTATCGAAGGCTTCCACAAGAAAGGTGAAAGTTGCTTCTGTGTCAGAGAACGACTCATAATCCAAGGACTTCAAAAGTGATAACTCGCCCGTATACTTGTTCAGAGCAAAATACTGTAGCGCTTCCTGCGTCCGTATTCGATAGGTAACATTAGAACCAAGATCAACATCCTTTGCCTAGACCATGCCATATAGAAAAAAAAATTACTTAAAAGCAAGCAAAATCCATTTTCACAAACAAATCTCTACTAGATTTAAAACATAAAAAAGCAAGCAACTGCAAATACATATAATTTCACTACATTATTTTAATAGCATTGGATATACTTAATACTACTGCATGAACACAACACAGAAAAATCCACTCGAGGTTATTAAATCCTGCCAGGTGAAATGAGAACTATTCTGGGCAAGAGCCACTGGAAGCTTGTTCCGTTCTTGGTCTCTTCCCTGGGCACCTGCTATTGGCCACTGCCAGGGAGAGGATGCTGGGCTAAGCAGACCACTGATCTTATCCCATATAACGGCACGGATGTTTTTACTTCATACCAATATTTAGACAAAGAATATTAACTTTCATTAGGAAGACTATTATGCAACTGCTTTAGTTGTTAATTTGATTTACAATTTACCTGCAGGCAGCTTCAGAAAAACATTCTTGATGAAATTATCTCAGGACAGATTCTTCTCATTACAATATGCTGACGAAAACATCAGGAGGCTACACAGACCGCTTACGGGAAGTGAACCTCAGCTATCTTTAGAGATCGTGCTCAAGGATGAGCTAGATCAATTAACAACAATTAACTCTCACTTGTCTTTTTTGTTCGTTTGTTTTCAGTGAAGATAAGACACCTCCAGGTGCCCACTTTACTCCAGCTATCTTAGATGACAATCTTGGTATTGGGTCAATTTCTTCTGGAAACAACTCTACCTAACTCCACTAACTATAAGGAGAGGTTAGACTTCCAGGTTTGACTTAGATGTTTCAATCAGCCGAGGTAACGCACTAACAACGTAAACACATAGAACATTACGACGAGCTTTCAAGAACAAAACAAATGCACTTAGTATGTAAAACAAGATTCCAAAATATGACCACAGTAGTGTTGCTCAATTTTTATTTTTAAATAATTGCTCTTATTTCCAAGTGAACCTCAACAAATATTTCATGTACCTGTCCAATGGTCATGAATTTTTCAGTCCGTTAAGTATCTATTATACCTTCCCTGACTCCAGTTTGGAATCTTTTCCTTCAGTCCCACTGAGAAGTTAACTAAGAACATGCTCAGGACTGCAGAACAGTTACAAAGCATTGTCTTCACTCCATAACACTTTCTTACCTCTATCTGCAGGAAGACAGTGCCAGGTGGTAGATTTTCAGGCACACAGACAGTGTAGGAAGCATTAGTAAAAACAGGGCTGTTGTCATCAATATCCAGCACCTTGATTGCCAAAGTTAGTGTTGAACGGCGGGGGTCCACGGCTCCATCTGTTGCCTCAACAATAAGTTCATAATAGTCTCTTATTTCTCTGTTCAGTTTAACTGCTGTATAAATGCTACCGTTTGATGTGATTCGGAAAAGATTGTTGAAGTTTGCCAAACTGTAATGAACTTGACCATTAACACCTGCATCTGGGTCTGTAGCCTAAAGAAAAGAAAAAAGTACCATGTTTTAATGCACATTTTAATTACAAGGGAGACATACCTATATGGGAGCTGCAAGGTAAGGTAATATTCTATGGAGTTGGAACACCTGTGTGGCTATTCAGCATATCTTGTTCACAGCAGCTTGCCTCTCACCGATATTTTGTTGAAGACAAAATATTCTACAAAAACAAATACATTAATCTGCAGTGACAAAAGGTAGCTTTTCTGGATCCCAAATGAACTTCAGAAGAAAATATACATTTAGTTGTTCAGCCTTGGACAACGTCTGCAGAGGACAAACTGGATGCTTTTAAAGTCAAGCCATTAGATACTTATAATGCTCAAGTATATTCAGAGTTAGGTGGTGTCTGAGGGGATTTTTTATTTTACAGTGTGATTTAGGTGTTTCATAGCTATCAATCATTATGGAATCCATGCTTAGATGGATGCAGTCAGCAGATAGATAGAATGGACACATTAGTTAATCTTCATTTCAGTTAAGGTTTGTCACATTTAGTGAAATTTCAATCACCGCCCTCTGAAGAACTACTTAACTTTCTACAGTTTGTATATCATGTTCTTCAAAACCAAACAACATCAAATTTCATCTTTATTCTTCTATAAGCAGAAGACGCCTATGATTGCAATACATAAATGTTTAAATTTTGTTCAACCGGTATCTCTGGTCTCATGTAGCAAACTAAGCCTCAGATTTCAGTATCATTTAAATAATTCTTGTTTTTATGTTACTGCCCAAATAGGGATGGACAAAATTCAGATTCATTATTCCTAAAGGTACGAGAGCATAATTTGAATGCTGACCTGTTGTTTTTCTTCCTCTTAATTAAATTAAGGCGTGATGAATAGGTTTATGTAAATTAAACAAAGGCCATTCTGTGAGAAAGGTATTCTCATTTGTTTGACTTCATAAATGTGGCTACAGACATCTGAGAAGATGAGAAAAGATTTTCATGTTTTGTTATATGAACAATGCTCAGGAAATTTCCATGAATGTTTAATTCTGGTGAAGGTGTTAATTTTAAAACGTTGTAATGAAACCATTTATCTTCCGAGAAATCAATTAAAAGTTAATTAAAACTGTTAATACAAAAAATTCACTGTGCTTTCCTCCTGCACTACATCAATGCATTGAGCAGTAATGGCTACAACTTTATAATGACCAGTCTGTGGAGAACGCGTCCTTTCAATCAACATCTTTCAATTGATGGTTGATTTACTTAGCTTACAATCAAATCTATTTCCTCCATGAAAATAACTGATTGAAGGCAGAACGACCTCATAGATGACATACTGGAAAACCATCAGGAAGCAAATAAAGGAAGAAAATTTCAAGAATACAGTAACAGCCCCACTGAAAAAAGCAAAGTATAGGAAATGTAGAGTAAGTCACAGAGCTTCTAGGTAAGACACAAACTGTAATATTCAGCTTCACAGACCTAATCTCCAGTACGTGTGAGAGGTCAGTCCTCACACTTAGGCTCTAAATTAAGCCAAAGCCATTTAACAGCAATTAAATTGATGCTAACTGACCAAGAGCAAACAGCCAGAGTTTAAAATAAAAACTGAGAACACACACACAAGAAAACAAGGTTAATTTGAAACACTACTGCTCCGGCGCCCGGAGCACCCCCACACGCACCTCGGGGCCCGCGGGGCCGTTCCCGCGCTTTTCTCCTCAGGCCTCCCCTTCCCGCCGCTGG
>VXAA01001021.1:271286-367061 GCA_013399115.1 Anseranas semipalmata
CAGCGCGCCGCAGCCTGCCCGCGGGCACCCCGTACACGTGTATATTTTGTAGTGCGTGTCTTTAGAGAATCAAAACTAACTTTATTATGAAAAAGCTGTAAGAAAATACTATTATTTTACCAAATTAGATTTCTCTTAAAGATCTTCATTAACTGACACTTTGTCATGACAAACTTAAAAAGAGATAATGTACCCATTATAGACATAAAAGGAGTTTAGCCTATTTTCTAAAACAATGACGTCTGAAAGGTATATGAAATGAACTCCTTCCACGTGGAAATCATTTCCTGGAGCCCCTCAGAGCCTTCGGGCACCAGCTCCCTGGGGAAGTCCTTGAAGGAATTGCTGGTGTACCTGTTTAAAGGACCGAGCTCCACGAGCTGAGCTATAGCACACTACAGACTTGGATCAGGAGTTTCTCCCTGATGTTCTGACTCTGCCATTTGCTCCTGACTTTGCTAGCCAGCGCTTTCTGCAATTGCTCCCAAAATCTATTTGTTAGGAAGCATGAAAGGATCCCGGCCCTGGGATCTCCAGTGTCTCCCACAACCAGTTCCCTTATCTCTTTGCAGCTGTAACAATGCAATACAAATCACAGGTATCATTTTTTTCTGGGCTACACCAACATCCTTAATAATTTTTTTTATTAGGCAAGGTCCATTAGGAGTAATAAAAATCAAGGCAAACACTAAACATAAAACCGGTCAGATTTCTTTCTGTTCCCCATAGTACAGTCTCTTTCTCACCCTAGCCTCCAAACCCTGACGTATTCAATCTTGCAGTGTAAAATTTTTACTAAAATGAGAAACAGCATATGTGTAGAACACATTCCCCCCAAAAATTTCCAAAGACAATCACTCTCTCTTCCCCCACCACAACAGGATGTCAAGGGCAGACAACCGAATAAAGAACCTACTTGCTCCTGCCTTGTTTTCCTGCTAGAAAAAAAAGCTGGTTGCACCCATCTGTAACCCAAGTCCTCCATCCCCTCATCCCTACCGTTGTCCAAGGGAAGGGAAGTATCAATTCACGTGCCCCGGGAGGGAGAGCCGGGTGACAAGCAGGAGAATAAAGGAGCCTGAAGCACTCTCTGCTGCCACACAAGAGCACTCCGGTAGCACTTGAGATCCCACCCCAAAATCTACCTACACAGTCTGCTGTTTGATCACTTGCAACCACATGCAATACAGACCTGGTAAATTTTGACAGGAAACTAAGCTCATTTTGCTATTCTGGGTAAAAGAAAAATTAGGAACCATCCCTCTACATGCTCACAGGTTTTCCCCCAGTTCTTACTCAAAGTGGTTCAACCACCTGTTAGGCAAACATACCACACTAGTGTTACACAGCTGAAGAGTTTAGGAATTCACATAATTCTAGGCCTTCATAATTAGGCCTTCTGGCCTAACCAGAAGAGATTTTCTCAGGATAGAGGAGTCTCCTTCACAAAGGTCTAAAGGAGTTTATTTTTGTGAGAGCACCTGCAGAAGTATAAATTACTTAGAAGAAAAAAAAAAAAGAAAAGAAAAGAAACAGAGCTTACTGGCTCCTCTTGCCAATGCTTGTGACAAGATATGCAGGAAAATTAGACATTTCCACCTCTCCTATCTCATTGTGCTCACTTAGAGACAGGAAAAGCATTCTCCTTTGAAGAGCCTCTAGTAACTGCTGCTGCTGTTCTAGGAACTCTTCAGATCTACATGACTACTCTCATTTCCATCATTCACGGGACTACCTTGTAAAGTACTGCATGGTGAAACAGATCTGGAGACCCAGGAATATAAATGAATCATTACTTTATTTCCCACAAAATATATCCCACAGTTACTGGAGACAGAATAATCTACAAGATGATAGCCTTTATCTGTTGTGGTAAGTCTGAATTTGCAGCACCAACTATGCTTCAATATTACTGAGACAACCTCACGAATATGAACCAACAGTGTTCCAGGGTAACAAATTATCTTCCTCCATTGCAGCTTGAAAACACAATACAAAATACAAGCTGTTGAAAAAAAGCTTGAAAAATACAATTCTGGGAGATCTGAATTACCAGAATATCTCTTTAAGGATCATTAACTCTGAAATATAATGACAAATGCTTAAATGTCAACAATATTAATTATATCATTATCATTCTTTTCAAAAGAAACCTCCTACTAATATCCACAACTCTTGCTCACAACAGGTAACAATGGGAGTTAAGCAGGTTAATTGAGGATTTACACTCGAACTGCTGGAGCTGGAAAACAGCAAAATAAGGCAGAGTTGTCATTCATACTTGTCTATATAGTTGAGGCAGATGTGACAGGTATCCCCTCAATTAATGTTGACAGCTGAAATACTTCCTTGGGACTACTGTTCTGCCAACCCCACCTCCTCCAAATTTAATTTTCCTGCAGGTCTTTTTCAGGGACAGACGTTCCCCAACATCCCTACCCATCCCAACAAAACCTCTGGCTGACAGCCTCTTCAGTATTCCAGCAAATAAGGCAGCTCCAGGGAGGGATGGAAATTATGCTGGAGGATATAAAGGGTACTGTCAGTGGGAGTTGGGTTATTGTTTTCATGGAAGATAACAGGATTTTTTATTATTGTGGGCTTAAAAGATTCCCAAGCCCCTTGATTGTGTCAAATAGCAAATCAAGTGTTGGTGGGAGTGCTAAATTGGGTTTTGTACATGTTTTTCAGGGAGATTACTGTTTGTGCTCATAGGACAAAATTAACATCTCCCAGATGCAGTAAGAGGCCACAGCTATTTGAAACATTTCTGTCTTGGTATTAATTTAAAAAAATATATCTTAAGTAGGGAAAAATCAGTCATTCCAGAAAGCATGGCATTTTTCTTCTTCCCTGTATTTCAGAAAGGCTTTTCTTCCTTCATTTCTTTTTGCCTGCTTTTACACAGTCTTTCATTTTCCTATTTCATTCATTATGTGCTCTAAGCAAAGTAAAAGATTAGAAGGTACCAACAGTTTTGAAAGATTTCTGTCAGCTGAACTCAAGATAATGTCAAAAGAAGTAACAAAACACGGAAACACTTTTGTCTTCCCAGTGTTGACAATATTTTCTCACACGCTCCGCTCGTGCTTCAGGCAATTATATTAATAAATCATGCTCCTAAACATACATGGTATCACTGTATGCCCATTACAGATAACTGTAATGCTCCCTTGCAGTCCAAAAATCTACAAGAGTTCATTTCTGTAGAGCTTTCTACAAGATTGATATTCAAATTGCATTATTCCTATCAATCAGATTTTTTCTTTTTTAAACAGACTTGCAGGATTCAAAGACTGCTGCTTTTGTACAAGTTTCAGATAAGAAATGATGTAATGCTTTCACTCTGTGTTCATGCTTAATCAAAAGTATACACAGAGCTGTAACTTACTTGATTCTGCTATGTAAGTTCTGACATGCCACAAAACTTAGTATTACACTGCAAGAAGACACGAATGCTTAGATACAATGCATGATAAGTCTTAAATGTTCTGAATTACTGCCCTGCACAAATTGACTTAAGAAAGATGATATAAAGAATATACAATAATACTGGATGTTGCAGTATCAGGTGGCAAATTCAGTGCTATGTCACTGGCTGTGGCAGTCCAATTGGGTTTAGCTGGTCTAAAAAAAAAAAAACTGAGGAGGCAAAATGAAACTCATAGGTATTATCCTCAAATTTTGCCAATCTTTAAAATTCAAGGCAAACCCTCATTCTTTAAGAGAACAAATTAATTCCCCCTTACCCCTTAGATACTTTTGAAAAACACTAGAGGCTTTGAGTATATCCTCCAGGAACCTTTCTATAAAACTTAAAATGATCTTATTGGACTACCAAGTCATCATCACTACCAGCTTACCATTTTTTCCATAACTATATTCAGAGTGATTTGATATGGGTTAAGATACCACATGGTAAATTTTCTAATACAGACATATTTTAGCCATTATACAAGATGGGAGAACCTTTGATAATTACTTTCATAGTCATCGTTAATTCCAGTGCATCTGGAGGGTTAGTTTGGAAACCAATTAAATGTGACTCTAAATCAAACTGCATAATAAGAATAGTTAAACACTACAATCAAATATAAATTAAAGTAAATGAAAATCAGAAAGCCCATGGCTGCAAAAGCATGATTTAATGGACTTGTGAGCCTCTTACAAAAGTTAATCACATTGTAACACTTAAAAATAGACAAGCTTTCTCTAGGCTGGCACACAACCAACTCCTAAACTAGAGACTTGCACTGCCTGTTTTTACTTGAAAGATGATTAGAAATTTTGCTCTTATGAGGAGTATGTTATTTGGCAATGATACGATCAAGCAATTCGGAGATTAATCAATGAATATACAAGGTAGCAAAAATAAAAACCAAAAGCTTTCTAATTCACAGATTAAAAATATTGTTTAAAATCTCCACATTTAGCTGGGTTACCACAGTGTTCTCTAACATGTTTATGCAGTGTAAAGTTATTTTTGTCTTTTCTCCAGACTGCTGGCTCTCTTTGTACGACCACCTAATTAGAGAAGACCACATCTGAGCTGGATCTCAGCAGCCACCGTTTGGATTTGAAACTACTCATCTTACCATTCAGACTCTTGGTTTTGTTCTGCTTGTATTCTCTTGTTCACGGAAGATTACTTAAAGGAAATTCATTTTCTTCTATCAATTAGAGATACCAAGGCCACAAGGTCTGAATATTACAAAAAAAGCACACCTGACATGTATCTCAAGAAAACTCCCCAACTTGTCCTTCTACCAGGCGGTCTTCAGAAAAGGAAACAGTAATCTAGACAATTGTTCAAGTCACAGAAAAATATCTAGAAAGAGAAACTGCAGCCAAAAGTTAGTAGGCCCAGAATAAACTATTCTAATGTGTAAGCTCAGGAAAACCATAGTTTCTTACCCCAGTGACAGAAATCTGAACAGCCAAATCCAAACAGACAGAATTGGCCATCGAAATACTAAATGGTCATGTAGTAGGGACGGGAAACCTCTGACTCAGATGATCTAATATGGCATCAGGCTGAACTGAAATAGGTGAAAGGCTTAAACCAGACTGGGATGCAAGGTGTCAGGCAGACAAAAATAGGAATTCTTTTTGATACAAAAATCCCTGGGTTCTCAACAATAAACTGCATGTGAAGATGGTTGAAATGCTTCTCTGATGACAAGCATCAAAATTTCCACTGCATTACAGCACAACTGTTATCACTCTGATGATAAAGATGCAAATTAATGTACAAATATAACATCACAAACGGGAAAGAGAAGAGCACAGCCTTTGAAATCCACTTACTTTAAAAAGTCACCCCATTTACCATACATTATGGGCAGCAAAGAGCTTTTTCAACCTATTTGAGCTGTGTCTGAAGAGCACCTAATTTCAAGGAATAGCTGTAAAGCAAAGGGAGGATGGCTGCAGCCACCTGCAGTGAAATACCCTACAGGTATTAATACAAGCCCCTAGGGGTGTCAGCAGAAAGAAGCCAATCCTGGCCTAGCGCTGCTGGTCTGAGATGGAAAATAATCACACAAATCTATGACTGCATCTATTTCTTCTCATGCTACGGGTTTGGACTTGAAACTGTGACATCCATCTTGCTTTAGAAGGCTGAAGGAATTTGTTAACAGGTGAAAATCCAAATAAAAGCACATGTGACAAAGACATGGACTTCAGCAAAGGCTGCCTCCTCATTTCTTCTCACCATCCAAGCAGAGATGCGGCCTTTATAAATAATTATGACAGTTAATTATAAAATTGGAGAGACTGTAAATGGGCAAAGAAAGAACTAAGTTAAAATATACAGTGAGCACTATTCATACAAGTTTCTGCAATTCTCATTCTCTCTTACATTTCCCCCCCCTCCAGGTTAGAAAGAAGATGCTTCCCCCCCAGGGGCTATCATCTTGAAGAAAGCAAGCAGCATACCATTTAGCTTAAACAAGAAACAAATCCCAACACCTCTTCTGTACACAACTATAAGCAGCATTCAGCCAAGCTGACATGAGCAGGCCCTATCACGCATGTGCAAACAATTCCAGGTGGACTCTCTAGACGCTGCGATTCAGAGAAGCTGCAATTCTTTCACCCTGATCAAGTATTAGCGGTTCACAAACCTGATGTGTGGTGGGCAAGAGGAAGAATAAAAGCACTTGACCACATACGTGCCCTATTGGAAATACTCTCCCCTCTGCTCGTCTCATCTGAAACATCTCACATGAAACTATGAAAACCTGCATGTCACCAGTGTCTCTATGAGGATTCAGTGGAGATGGTGTTGAAGGTCTCATTAAAGGTCTCTCTAACCAACCACATAAGCAACTTTCTTAATAAACACGCAAGAAAATGATACCACAAAGGTCCTACCAAAATGACCTTGTGATGATCCTACTATTTGTAAAAAACTACACAGAAGTTACAGAAATGACCACAAAGAGAAGCTCATGGAATAACAGCGTACAAGCTGTTTTGCACTGGCAAGTCGCACCTCATGCCTATGCACGTAGATACTGCGTAGTCATACCTCTAAATGGTTATACAGCTATGGTAGTCTGATGGATGCACACATTGCAACCAAATACGAACGCCTCAATTTCTTCTGGTTTTGGTTCATCTGCCCTGCTATGACTCTCCAATCTTAAATTCTGATACATTTTTGATAGATTCTCCTTTTAAAATCTTACCTGCTTATATTCCTTTTCATGTGTATTAGATGAATTTAAAAGATGTTGTAAGGTAAGGTATTATACAGTGAGCAATGGTCATGGATTCACTCTGGGTATTTGAGATTTACTTCAGAGGACTTGATTCTACTCTTCTCTTCCCCAGAGGCTTAATTCTTTAGCTTCATAGACTGTCCTCTCCTGCCAATAATTCCCTTTTTATTCTGGTCTTGTACTTTTTCTCCTTTCCTCCACCTCTAATTTTTCTGCAGTTGTCTAAAGGTGCAGGAGCCCTGAGATTTTAATTTCAGAAGCTGATACTTTTAATACACGTAAGGCGTTATCTACAGTGCAGGTTATATATGTTACAATGTGGAAAGTCATACTCTGTTCTACGAGCCTTCATGCAGAAAACAATGACGATGGTGATTTAGGTAAAACAAGATTCCTTTCTGTGCTTTTTACAACAAAATCTTGTAGTGTAATATCTCATTGGCATTTGAAGCAGTTTTCCTATATCCAGAGACAGAACAATTTAGATGTAAGGGATCTCCAGAGGTCATTTGGTCCAACACAGTAAGCCTTACTGACATCTGTGAAATTTAAACTGGGCTTTAAATAGTGAGACTTGCAGTGTTTTCCACCTTGTGAATTTAAATAAAAATACAAGCTTGTAAGAATTCATTAATATTCACATACAGAAAGCTCTGTTAGGAAATTGGCATCATAATTACATTCTGCTAGCATTCAAAAATGATAGTTGCCTCTTTAAACAACACATTTAAAATACTTCCATACCACTGAAAGAAAAATTGTCTAGAAATCTGTAGACTGGTGCCACATAGGCTGTCTCTGTCTCAACTACTTGCCTTTGAGTTGCCCTGTTCTGTAGTGGACGGACGTTACTCGATACTAGTACAAGTACTAGTACTAAATACAGGTACAAGTTTACATTTATTAAATAAAAATAAAAATAAAAGTAAAAATAAAATAAAATATTTGCCATTTACAGTAGAACTAAGGAAAGTTCTCCAAAGCTTTTTTTTCCTTTAAGTAGAATAGCTCCATCCTAAAGAGCAACTTGCTTTTTTTTGAGCTTTTATTTTCTCATTTAAAAACAAGAAGCAGATGATAGAGGTATTACGCACATTGTGGACAAACTGCTTTCAACACTGGAGCCTATACTGACTTCATTTTAGGGAAAATCTAAGGTCCAGTGATACTCAAGCATCTGATTAAGGGTTCAGTTGTTCACTGCCATGTGATTCTTTATCCATACTTTCCTTCTCATTTCCTTTCAAGTCCCTATCTCCCCTAGGTCATGTTGGAAATTTCAAAAAGTGATCAATGACACAAATATCTTCCTACAATTAATAATCAATAGGAGGGGGAGGTGAAAGAAACCGTGCAAATATAAAAAAGCGGTTAAATGGAAACTTCAGTCAAGGGAGATGGAGGGACTGTTTCCTCTCCTGGTCAACAGCTTCTTCTTCAACCCCAGACTGCATTTTTAAGTTCTGTAACAAACTATGCAGAACTGCGTTTCATTTAACAAGAATGCAAACCTGTTTACAGATTTTGCAGCCAATATGCTGATTCTCACCCACATTTCATGCCGTTTTTCCACCCCCCACATACCTGATGTGGTATTGATAAAATATCAGTATACATCATACAGTACACTGTATAATGGCAATCATTCAGATGACATATCTTCAGCACGACCTCAGGCTATTTCAGACTGCAATAGACAATAAGGTGCCTGAATTTCATTTTCAAGCGTCTGGTGTGAAGCTTTTGGTTTTCTGTTGGTCCTTTGCAGAGAACTTCATTCAGCAATTCTTCTCCTGTCTTGCTGGGGGATCCCAACGATCAGACATGAAAGAACAGTAGGGAATCTAATATACCTCTGACTGCCCTCATTTAGACAACATTGTATAAAATAAAAGGGATTTGACCACCACTACACTGTCAGCCTTATCCTTTCTAGCTTTTGTTCTTTTAATCTTCAGCATACTCCTCAAAGCCCCACAGGCAGCACTCCTGTGCCAGTGCCTTCACGGACTTCAGCTGGCATACAAAGAGCCATTGGAGTGGCAGAGCGCGGGAACACTTCAGCGTTAATACTGCCTCCCGCACATAACAAGCCCTCCCCTCTTCCACCAAAAATCTCTTCATTGCCCTTGTTCCATCTCCCCTTGGGACACAAATTCCCAAGCGTTATCTAAGCCCTTATGGGAATCCCTTTTTAAGTCCAACTTCACCACTCAAAACAAACTAGAACACAGAATTCTGTTGTCTGCGGCAGGAGTCATACATGGGAGCGTTCAACTTAATTGTTCCGTATCCTAAATTGCTTATTTACTTACCTGTATTGTGGGAGAGAAGACAAAAGGTGGGTGTGAATGTGATGCACTACTTTTTTAGAAGAACAGATGAGAAGATAAGAGACAAAATTTTGCAGTCTTGGGAAAGGAAAGAAAGAGAAAGCCCAATACAGAAAATACCTTTCTGGTAATTGACATCACAGAATATATCTCCAAATTTACCTGCGTTACTGTCATGTCAACTGGCAATTACAAAAAATAAAAACAGTAGCTGCTGCTAATAATCAATCTGTAAAATAATTTATTTGGGGCAGTCTTTTATGAAGAAAATGATGGATTTTACTAGAAAATACACTCTGGATCACACTGCTCCCTGATCCCCCACAGCTTCCCCACTGCTCAATGTTGCAGTCCACTAATCTGTTCCTTATCTTGCTAATACGACTACAAAGATGCTCCAAAAGACCATGTTACAGCACTTCCTAAAGCCAAGGTAAGCAACTCCCACTGGTCTCCCAGCGTCCACAGAGCCAGTCATCCCATCCCAGAAAGTTACCAATTGGTCAGGTATGATTTGCCCATGGTAAATCCATCCTGGCTGTTCCCATTCCCCTTCTTATCCTCCACTTGCTTGGAAATGGCTTCCAGGAGGCTTTGGTATCTTCCTAGAGACCAATGTCAGGCTCACCAGCTTGGAGCTAACCAAATCCTCCTTCCTGCCATCCCCAGAAATGAGTGTGATGTTTGCCTTTTCCCAGTCGTAAGGAACCACACTCCTGGGCACCTTTCAAAGATGAGAAGAAAGCATCCTTGCAAGTGATATCAGTTAACATTAGCACCTTTGGATGCATCTCATCTGCTCCCATTATAGTCTGTATGTCTTATTTTCTTAAGTAGCCCGTAACTTCATCTTCCACTAGTGCAGGTAATGCATTCCTCGTCCAGACTGACACTGGGCTCAGGCAGCTGAGAGTCCCCATAGCTACCCGTAAAAAACTGAGGCATCAAAGTAGCGGAGCACCTTTTCCATAACCCTCGCCACTCTGTCCTCTGCCCCAGTGAGCAGCGGGGCCCGTACCTTTAACCTAAAGGCAAACATATCTTGCTGTGGTTTTCCTCATGCAAAATGGGAAGTCAACATTCAAAAGGGAAAGGGACACCACAAAACCTTTTTTTTTTTTTTTTTTCAATTTTATCTGTATCAGTGTTTACTGTGGTGAATTTCAGCTGTTTGAAATGAATATAGTAAAAGAGATTCTGAAAAGAAGACTTGCCAGTCAGTGGCTTAATTCTTAGCAGTGAAAACACGAGACAAAAAATAAGCCTTTATATTTTAACCACATTACAGCTTCTGTACAAAACATATTCCCATAGAAACCTCTCCCACACCTACTGTGGTTTTAACGTCCTCTGAAGGACAACAATGTAACAAAACCTGTTTTGTTATTTAAAGAAGAATCTCCCCAAACAACATAGCTACGTCTAAAGTCTAATCATCCTTATTTCAATAATTTCACTGAGTCCAGAAAATAATTCCAAATGCCCAAATCACTCTTTTCTATACTATTTGCGTGAATCTGAAACATGAGAATCTACATCCCATCTGTGTCTGTAGTACAAAGAGAAAACTTTTTCCATCCAGAGAATGACAATTAGGTCTGGTGATAAACATGAGAACAGATTATCTAGCCAGTTTCTTTCATTCCACAAGAAGAAATAAGCTATCAAAAGGTTTCATTAAATATGTTCATTTCACCACAACTTAGAAATTATGCTAATTTATCAGAGAGAGAGGTTCTATTGCAAATGACATATTTTATTTTATAATTCCATCTAAACTAAAAATAAACCCGATACAGTGTTTTAGAAGATTATTGCACCTTGAGGGCACCCAGAAAAACACAAAATGGAATTTAAAGATACTTGGTACTGATTTATCAAGTCCATATGTTTTAGGATGATAAGTGAAAAATGACTACGTAAGATGAACGATGATAAAAACCAGATTTATGGAAACAGATTTAAGCACAAGGATCCTAATTTCTGCACGTGCAAGAGTTCAAAACAGCCTTCGACAGGACTGATATTTCAGTTCATTGTAACAGAAGTAGAAAAATCTGTAGTCTTCATCAATGCTGAGAAAAGCAAAGAAATTTCCCTTTAAAATTACACCTGAGCTTGGACACCTTCAGAGCAGTACCTGTCTTTAATGATACCAGGTCACAGAGCAAGCAGAGCACAGACATGTGCAGAACCTCCTCAGTATAAGTGCAAATGACACTGTATTGAAGGAGCCTAAAAGCGTAACATGTAACTTGAATGAAATCAAACCTTATGAGTAAGTAACAAAATTGAAAGGAGAGGCAAACCCATCCCAAAGAAGCAATTTTTCAATGTGTAAGTACTAAAAAACAAGTGAAGTCAAGGTCACTCAAAAAGAACACAAAATTAACAAGAAACATGATACATGAGAAACACTTGTGGCTAGCTTACTGAATAATATAAATTTGGAAAGAAACTTGGTTATTACGGTTATATGCCTTTGCCCTTTCCAATGCCACCCAAAATGTCATATCCTACCTGAAGGTATTGTTAAGAAAGCAGTTAAGGTATTGTTAAGACAGCTCCTGTTTTCTAGTGATATGGTTGCTACTGGAAAGAAAGGCAGACGTGTGTGTCTAAATCCCTGAAAAACCTTGCTTCCAAATTCATCTTTCACTTACAGCTCATATGAATCCAGCCTTTATGCTAACCCCTCACTGAGGGAAATATGAAACACTTTACATTCGTAGTTCAAAACACCAATTCATACTCTCATTCACCTGTCATTAGGAAAAACTGACTTTGCCAAAAAATGATGCATGTTTCATGTGGCTGAATCTGCAATTGGTAGTCCAGAAGACCCATACATGCTGTAAAAATTTACACAGCTTCAAATCACTTAAATTAACAATACCGGAAAGCATAATCTATCTTTATGGCACCTAATGAATTATTTCGGTCAATGCATTAACTATTTTCCTCCTTAATAAAATTAAAATTTTCTATTTGGGACAATCTTACATACATATACATCATTAGTTCAGTATACTAAAAAACATTGTAAAAGAAATCAGTAACAGTATAAAAATGTGGTGACAAAGTTGTAACACTGTAAATCCGTTATAAGCAAGCTTTTACAGTGGTATGTCTTCAAAACCATCTTCTGAATATGCTTTTTTAAGTGAAAAAGCCTTTTTGACCTATTAAGCATAAAGATGAACATCAATTCTGTGTTTTAAAGCCCAGAAGATTATTTTGTTAAACTGCTAACATAAATATGTCTGACAACAGAGGGTCTGCATTTAAACTCCAGACATTTTGATGTGAGTTTGTCTAAGGTACAACAATTTTAGTCTCTTTCCTAATAGTCTGGACAGTTTGGGTAACAAAATAAACAATTGATCTCTACAATCAATAACTTACCCTTACTTGACCAACAAAAGCATTGGCTTCCTCTTCCTGTACAGACAGGTTTTTAGGTAGAAACATATCAAAAACCGGTCCATTGTCATTTACATCCGTCACCACTATATTAACAGTAGCAGTTGAAGTCTGCAGAGAGAGACAAAATCATGAATGAATTACCTTCATTTTACAATTTCACAGATGAGAACTGATCAGCAACTTTACTGCTATGTATTAGATCCATCCAGTACAGAATCACAGGCAAACAGATGATCATTTTTTTTGCATGTTTTTGTGAAATAGGAAGCATTATTCATTTAAGAGGTTATTTTTTTGTCTTACAAGAAAAGGAAGGAAAACTGGCTTGAGACTGATTAATGTAGTAGAGATGCACAAAGGTCAGAGATGTTTTAAGGGTTTAAAGATCTTTAATTCGGGAGGGGGCTAAAAACATCAAAATTTGCCACGACTATAAACTTGGAAAGAAATTACTGATTTTACTAATCAAAATATGCTAGTGTGATGATTAGCTTAGATGATTAGTCAGCCTCTTGGCACAATCTTGCTACCACAGCTCCATGGTGAGTTCATGTGGCCTTAGCTCAGAGATCTCTGTATCATCCTTCATCCACGTCGGGCTGATGTGCTATATAAAGCATTAGCACATCAGCTTTAACATATAGAGAGGTGCCTAATGGAACGGTGTAATTAACTACATTTAACACTCATACATTTAAAAAAATATCTATGCTTCCTACTGAAATTTCCTACCCAACCTCAAGAAATTGGACAGTGAAATACTTAGTTTGCAGATCTTCACAGCGTGAGTTAGATCCCTTTTCAGTGCTCCTATATAGTATTTCAGTCACAAAACAACTGTATTTTCAATCAATTCAAGAGCTGCTGAAACCTTTGCTACCAGAGCTACTTTTACTCCACACATTCAAACACAGCATAGCTGCAAGTATCATTATGAACTGTAGTTTCAGTTCATCACCGATTGATAGAAACAAACAGAAAAGCTAACACTACCTACCTCGTGCAGTTAGCTATTTTGGAATACAGCTAAGCACTGAAATCTCTTTCTTCTCAGTTTCTCAAGTTTAACTGCTTTGCACTGAGGTGAAATACCTCAGTTTGAGCTTCATGAATTTAAACATTGTGGCAACAACAAAAGCATGACTTTGTTTTATACCCTCTAACTATGGAAGAGCTGCAGCTAATAATACACGTTTCCGAGGCCTCTGACACAGGTTGCAAAGAGAAGGAATGAACAGTCCTCGTCATCCACGAGGGAAAAGAAAAGCACCACTGGGCAAAAAACACAGTAAGGAAGATTGAATTTACACACCAGGAAAGCCTTTCATTGCAAGAACAGAGAAACGCTGGCACAGACAGCTGAGGAAGGCTATACCCCAGGAGCAAGACACGTTAGCATCTGTCATGCCCAACAGCAGCCACGACTGGTGCTGTGGTGGAGCACTGGCTGGGCAGGCTAACCTGGTGTTGTAACACCGCGTTACCAGTCTGACAGCACTTCTTCCGGTGTGTTATTCAGTTCATAGGCAAACAGAATTATTGTATTCTACAAATGCAGCCTGTTAGACAAGTATGTTAAGGGAGACAGATGATAGAAACTCACGCATGAAGTCTAATGCTGATGCCTTATTGCTGCAGATTGCTAGTGATGGCTGTCCAGACTGTTTTGTACCATTCCCCTAGTGACAGTAATATTTGTAATGATGTCTGTGTTGAAGCCATTGCTACCATGAAGTGCAGTGTAAAATCAAACTCAGGAGATTAAATCAGCTTTCCTGTGCTGTACATAGATGCCTACTGATCTTGAGCTACCCTCAGGGCAAGCTGCGCTGGGTGAAACAACATTACAGTCAAGGCAACTTCACAGTGCAGACGTAACCCCTGAGAAGTACCTTCCTTGAGGCACAAGGGTAACCTACCTGTTAGAAACCTCATGGGTTTCACAATCTTAAAGAAAACCCTTAACCACCCTACCCCTTTAAAAATAAAGTAAATAAATAAATAAAACAGAAGTCCAAACATAAGCCTAGAAACACTGCTCTCTGGATCTTTTCAACGTAGGTGCAGGCAGAGGAAAACACACCTCTGAGAAAAGGAGATGTGATGTTTGTTTGAAAGAACAGGTCTGTTGGCTGTCCAAGGAACTGAATTGCTATCATTTCTTCTATCCACTGGGCTGCATCAAACTATAAATAAAATACAATCTAGAAAAACTTATTCCTAATTGTTTTAGAAGTATTTTGTTCTCCCTCCTCCCCCCCCAGACTTCTACTGTAAAACTGAATATACTTTTTCAAATCCTCATATTGAAGCTTGCTCCATCTGGAACCTCAGGTTTCCAGAGTAAGGGGGCAGAACCACTTTTTCATTCTCATCTGCCTTCTTTTTTCGCTATGACATGCAAAAGGCACGACAAGAACACCTACTGTTCCCACAGCTTAAATAAAAATGCCCTTTCATTCTGTTTTGCCACTGACAGTACAAACCAGATTTCATTTTCCTAATCCAATCATCAGAAATGGGCATCAAATGAACTTGCAATGAAATCATTTTTTTGAATATGGCATTGTTTCAGGTAGCTACTTTCCTAAGAGGAGAGACAGCCTATTCATAAACCCAAATTGCTAAGCCTGATGCTACCATTTCAACAGTCTTTCTGGGAACCCTGACAGCTATAATGCTCATGGCTATCTCTGGAGTCTATTTTATCCGAAACTTCTGGTGCAGTACCTCCTTCATGCAGAGCCACACCTTCATAGGTCCCTGCAGTAACCGTCCATAATATACACAGAATATCATCTCATTTTTATTAAGGGGCAAGCTCATTTGCCACAGAGGAAAAGCATGTACATTAGCACTTGCGAAGGACAACTCATACTCAAAACCTGCTCACTGTCTTAGCAGCATCTGGTCATGCTTTCATTGCTGTGTCGCCAGTTCAATCTGATAACTTACTCTCTGCAGGAGTGATCCTGTAACAAGTCAATCTCCTTCACCTTCCAAATCCCCAGATGTGGCAAGCAGCCCAGTCACCGGTATTGGAGTCGGCTGCCTCTTTTCCACAGCTATAAATCTGGCTGCTTGTTTGCACAGTGCCCTGGGTACTTCACTGTGCGAGCAGGCTTCCTTAACAAACCTTGCTACTGGCACAGCAAAGAGCAGACCAACACAACAGAGCAAACAAATGCAAGGGGCATGAATAATAACCACGCACAATACTTAAAAAGTAACTAACAATATTTTGAAACAAACAAAGATGTTTTCAGGCTGGCTTTTTATATTGGCTTATGTTCAGTTATTTGTTAATTGTTTCTGAAACTGCCATTCCCATATTCAAGGCATATAAGGAAAATGTACTTCGCAATTCATGCATCATTGTCAACACGAAACGCACCCCAGAACATTTGCTCTGATGATGTGCAACGTGCATTGAACATAAATCAACCTTCCTAAGCTAACTTCATTCTACAGAATAGAGGGCAATAAAAACTCTTACATTTAATAAACTGAGAGAACTATGGCATGGAAAACATTGGCTTAATAAAGTACTTCTCATTTGGAAAAAGATTTCTTTCCATTCAAGAGAACTTTAATGGGCTATATCTGATAATCTCTGGTATGTTTACTTCTGAAGACGCTGACAAGCCACAGCAGCTCTCAGAACAGCTGCCAGAACACGCTTTTGCATCTGGTAACTTCCGAATCAAGTGCTGAAAGCAAAATTACTGTTGTGATTTACTTAGAGGTCTAACTTTTGTACATAAGTGCATGTCAGAGGGTGTGGGGGGGCTCACATTTATTTCAGATAAACACAGCAACATGTTACGAGGAACTCTTATGAACACTTCTCCTAAAGGACAGTGTTTTTCTAAATCTAAGCAACTCTCTGCTCTGGGAGCATGCTATTAGTAACATGACCCTGCAGTATTACTTTATGTCTTTATCAAAAAAGGGGACACTTCTTCCCTTCAAGTGTTCTTGAAACCCAATCATAGTATTATCAGAAATGTAGAGCTTACTGAAATGCTGGTATAAGTCTAGAAGGGGTCACTTGAATAAGCACCAAAGGAGACTCAGATTTCCCCTAGGAGGAGAAGATATGAGACAGTAAGAAGGCTAAGCTCTGCTTAACACAACCTTGATTTTAAGATCCTCTCTAACATCTTTATCAATGACCTGGATGAGGTGATGAAGCACACTCGCAAGTTTGCAGGTGACATCATGCTGAGGGGGTGGCAAGACAGAAAACAGTCAAACTGAAACAAGAGAGGTTCAGCCTGGACATAAGGAATAACTTCACCCCATAAGGACAAAAATGAGATCTTTTCTGCATGACAAAGTAAGTGTTTTCCATACAGTGATATGACAGCGAAAGCAAGTGCTTTGCTCTTGCTTGTCTTTGCAATGTAGACAGGCACTGGGAACCTGGTCACAGCACTCCCTGAATAGGGACACAAAGATTCACATTTTTGATGCCTTTATATCATTGGATAGGATTTACCTGAGAAATGGAAAAAAAAAAAAAACACACAAAAAAACAACTACCAGCCTGACTTCTGCATACAAAGGGTGAAGGGTTCCTTGAGTTATTCTATGGGTTATTCTGCAACGTAGAACGTTCTTCTTCTATTGGAGAAGAGAGATTCCAGGTCAGACTAAACCCCCAGGCTAGAAAGGACTGGGAAGATGAAAGAGTTTTTGCTTAGCTTAGTTTTACAAGAAAAAGAAACAGGTTGTAGAGTTTTATAAGATGGGAGGGAAGTAGATAGGAGAAGAGACATTTGAAATTGTTCCCAACCCTTCTGTTATCCAAGGATTTAGTATTTTTCAAACTGATTGCAATTCTTTTACTTATATTAAGCATCCTACCTTACCTGCTTGCCAACACTGCCATTGAGGATAGCATTCCACTTATTATCGAGTCTCAAAGTTAAACTAAAAAAAGCAGTATCATTGTAACGGAGTAATATTTTATTGAGATGCCAATTGGGAAAATGATTTTAATATATTAAGTTTTCTGCTCATTCTAAGCTTCCAAGGGTATTTGTAAAAAGACCGTTTCAAATATATGCTAATTTTTCTATTAATCACAGTTTAGCAGACTATCAAAAGTGGATCAATTCAGTTGCAGAATCACCAAGAGAAGTATTCACAACAAGCTCTGGGTTAGCAACAGCAATGCCTGTGTTCTCTTCTTTCACTTCACTAACAACAAACTCTGAAATTGAGAAAGAATATGGGGAACACTCCAACAGTTTTCTTGCTATTTTATCTGAATTCTGGAAACATGCCTTATCCCACTGATGGAATAATGCCAACCTTTTACATGAAGTAGTAGTCAGTTGGATACCTTTATTTCTTTGAGATGCATAGAGCAGCAGTTCTGCCATTAACATCAGAAACTGCAATAATTAAAGATTAATTTTAAAAAATCAACATTTCTATATCCTCATTAGATTGCTCCAAAGTTTTGCTTAAGCTCTCTGCAAGCTACAGCTTCAGACTGACATGCTGTTCTGAAATAGCCATTATTAAGCAACTCCAAGAAATGATAGTGTCTTATTCAGAACTGCAGCACGGAGCAGTATTGATAACATCATGATCACCCGTCCTGTGGATAATGTAAAAAGTCAACACCAATGCTGAAATCACATTGACTAAATAATTATTCCTTTGAAGTTGCATTCAGGGCTAGCTGTAACCTCTTCTCAGTCTGTCACCGGAACAGAAGATAACAAAGCAAGCACACTGTGGGTCATACCCTCCTCTACAGCAGCCAAGGTAACTATCTGGCACATCAGCCAATGCTGATGGAGGACACCAGGGCACTGAATGCACGCTTTGGGGATAAGAAGTGTGCTGCAGAGAGGATAATGGTAAACACGCCGAGAAAGGGTTACTGTATTTTGTATGGAGCTCAGTTTCCTGCATTGTTAGAAAAGCCTATCATTTCTGATCACCAATTTCAACCACAGGTGGCTGTGGCTGCCTGAGATCATTCCCAGCGTCATGTGAACGGCGCTTCATTTTCTATGTAACTAGTGTAACTTTTGCCAAGGCAGCCTAACGCAGACAGAGAGATGGGGATGCTTTTGTCATCACATCAAAATTCGGTCAAAGTCAGTAACAAAGAGCATTAGGAGCTACGAGAGTAATGTATGCCTTTGAGTACCAAAGAAGCAAATTACATCGAGAGAAAGACAAGCTCCAACTGGGTGCCCATTTACTTCTGCAAAGCCAGCTTTCTTGTCTTGTTAGTGGGGCGGAAAAAAGATAGCTGTACTGCACATCTCAGAGCCTCAAGATGCAAGAAAACATTATTTTTTCTTCATTCACCAGTTCTTATACTTCTAAAGTGCTGCAACATATCTGGAACCTACGTTCCTCCCATGACTTGCATATGGCAGACTAAACTGAAGGCAATGCTTAGAATTACCAGCAGCACGAAACAGATTTTTCCTTGCAAAGCTTGGGAAAAATTATTGGGAGATGTTTGAAAAAAATCAGTTGCGGCTAGAATCTTCTAATTCTCCCTCATGCCGCATTGTTCATTACGTTCTTCGTAATGAAAGCAAAAAGTACCTCGAATTTCTTATGGAATTAGGAAAAGTTGCAGCGTTTTCCAGAGGGTCTTAGAAGAAACAGTAAGACAGGAGCCTCTCAAGAAACAGTTGTTTTGCTAAAGCTCTTAACATATGTTTAATTGCCACTGGAAAGTCTTTAAACAAACTTGAGTGGCTCCCCACAGTAATGACAGAGAGACCTAATTCACAACTGGTTTTGTACATCGGCTGAATGGGTTCTCCTCATGCACGTACCAAGATAATACAGTTAAGGACACATAAAAAATTGCTTCGGCTGTTTTTAAAACTAAGCTTTTCTAAAAAATATTTGTCAAGTGTAGCTTGAAAAGCAGTGTTGAGGTTAGTACTGGAAATTCACGCTGGCAAAAAAACAGTACAGCTTCATACCAGGCACTTCCTATTTATTTTTGAAGCGAATTGTGTTTACTTCTCTTTCATAACAAACCTAAGTCAAACAAAAGATTAACAACTGCAATTTATAGCTTTCTTAGGGCCAATAAAATAGTTCTTTTAGAATTCTTCCCTAAGCAGTAAGTGTAACATTTACATAGCCTTCACAGATATCTTTTGTCCTAAGTACACCAGGCCCTGATAAATGTTATGGATGATAAATCTGAAGGAAATTTCACTTGTGACTTATTTGTACAGTGCCATTTAAATTGAGATGGGGAACTGATGAGAGCATTCTTTGCCTTGGAGAGGAAACATTCTCAGCTCTGATGTCAAGCAAGTTTATTAATTTAGACAAACTCTAAGACAAACGCTATCATCTCTAGATATAACTAGTTTGCAAATAATAAGATCTGAGGCAAAGCCCAGGCCTTATTTGATCAAAAAAGAAACTGTAAATACTGATTCTGATCTATGTATCAGGACTTATCTATATTAAATTCAAGAGAACTACACTTAAATTATGATATCCAAAATAATAGCTATTCTTTACATGGCAGGAGAAACAGCTGCTCAGATCTTAAGTTACTGGGAGTGATAAGGACGAGAATAAAATATACACGAACTGTATAATAGGCAAATTGCTATGGCGTCCACATTCAGCGCCCATGAGAGTGGCAGCCTGAAGAATGACACTGCTAATGGGACTCCAGTAATTATTGGCAATGGAGAATGACAATGGAGTGCCAACGTCGGAAAAAGTGTCAGGTAAATATGCAGAACTGATTATGGCCTTGGTTCACTGACCCTTCAGCATGCACAAAGCTAGAGAAGCACAACAAACAACACCCATTGGGCCATGGGGAAGGGGGAGCACGTTATTCTTTTCCGGCCTGTTCCTATCAGCAAGGCTGCAAGCCTCGGGTATTTTCAGACCTTGCTTCCTTCCAGTGTAGGGTATGAGAACTTTACAAGTAACATCTACTGACTCTCTACTCCTCTCCAAGTTAAAAAGAAGAAATGTCCAGCTGGACTGCAAAGAAATGTAGGTGAGAGAATAGACTGAGGCTAAAGACAAGGCTGGAGCTTATCAATAATTACACTAATAAAAAAGGTCAAAAAAAGCCTGGGAAGAAGACAGAGAGAAATGCTGTCAACCAACCAAAAAATCCCTAGAGCAAACCCCTCAAAACTAAGAACTGACTCATCCAAAAAGAAAACACAGAAGATGAGAACTTCAGTAGGCAAGGAAGAGAAAACCACATGCATTCAAGAAGCATCCCTGACAAACACACGGGATTGATAGGACAGGTCTCCACTGCTATGCCAACCACCACCAATGGAGTCAGAGCTCCAGCCCTCTGTGTCTCTTTGTGGAACAGGAAGAGTACTGACCTGCTGTCCAAGCAGCTGAAAAGCATCTCAGTATCACAGGAATGAGATATTACTGTGCCTATGGGATGAAACAGCAGTGGCTGGTAGCTTACATCCCAAGCTATATATGCACAGGCTAAATGACCCAAACTTAGAGCGCACTGTGTGCTGCATACACGTCACCGAACATAGTTAGAGGTTAACCTACAGATTAGGCTACGTTTGTTATGCAGGCTGGCAGGGACAAAGCTGTGGAAAACCTGGGCTACACCTAAACTAAAAGCTCATGATTCAGCATCTTAATCACAAAAGGAGAAAGCTGTGGCATCTCTTTTGACACCTTTAGACCATAAAACCAAACGTGACAACCTGTAAACAGGGGAAGAACATGAGGTGTTGCAGCCTTCAGCTACAATTCTCCCAGCTTCCTTGCATGGGTTATATATTTACTTAAAAGCGGAGACTTCACTGTTGCTGAAACTTGGTGCAGAACTGTTTCTCACCTTAAAATAAAAATCATATTTGAAAACAGAATTACAATCAGCACAAAATCGTTGACAGAAAACTGTCAATCTACTTCTTCACAAGGATTATTTAAATCACCCTTTCCCTGACAGCATTTGAAATGAAAACCTTTATGGGGAATATTATCCATATAATGCAAGCAGACAAGTTGGACAAACACTGGAACTTTGGGAGTCTCCTAAAGCTCGCTCAGAGACAGCTGTTGCACCACAAAAGCAAGCTGATGGTCAGAGAAAACTCTTTTCTCCTAGAAGAGGAAATCTGGCCAGGCAAATTCTTCACTTGCAAACTGAAAATTACAAATCAGAAGAAAAAACCTAAGGCTTCCTGATATGAAGCACATAACTTGTCAGGAAAATAGTAATATGTATTGTAACTAAAGAAAATCATTGCCTACTGCCTATTGTTAATGTTAAAATCATTTGAAGGGGGGTTCTTTAGAGGAGGAAGTACAGAATCATCTGTTTATTGTTCCTTTTCATGTATTTAAGAAGTATTTATTCCCACTGCACCGAAAGATCAAAATAAATGTGCTACATCAAGGTAATACTAAAGTTGCACAATACTAACGGATTCCATTGATTTTTTTTTACTTCACTTTTTACGCTTTACTGATTACAAAAATGTCAGTTTAGTAGAAACCTTTTTAAATACAAGCCTTTGTGTATATCAAATCTCTTCAGTGAGTATTTACTGTAAGAGCTGTGCATCCTTTATTCTTAATAGATAACAGAACTGATACAAAGCAGATATAGCTAATATTTACAGCACTAGCAGAAAATATACTGTAATTAATTCTCAGTATGCTATTCAAGTAGTAACTCCTTGCCTAAATTACCTTGATCTAGTGCTACCTGTTGGTTCCATGCAATGTAATTATTTTAAGTGTCATGGGAGATGGATGCTCTAAATTATTAGCGATCGTCTCAGATGACTGAAATACCCAAGTATAACTTTCATGATGAAACACACTGCACTGAAATAAGGCTACTTATGTTTCACCCTGTTACTGAATGCCACTTGAAATATCTGCTCTGATCAAGAATGAGAGGCGGCAAGGAGGAATATCGCATGGTGTCTGTGTCTATGCCACCCACACCTGTGCAGCCCAAGGTCCTGGCAGCAGAGAGACTATTAGGATACCCTGCTCCATCACATCTTTTCCTAGGACCTAGGACAACAATTTTTGTTCCGTTTTCATTTATAGCCTGTAGCAATGATTTAACTATATCATAAGGTGAGCCAACACTAGTTTTCAATGGTTGATCCTTCTGAGACCGTGACCTTCTACGAACACCACACTTGTGCATGCTGTAGCCAGCGGTATGTTTATCAAGTTTCTCAATTCTAAGCACCACTGATTTAAGCTCCTGTGTTGACTACAGTGCAAACCCATGATGTTTTAGCCACACTTTAAGGTTAAATATTGCAGCATGCCACTTTCATGCATCAGACGTCACAGTGGAATCTGCAATCCAGTGCTGGGTACCCAGAACCACATACAGAAAACACAAAACAGGACTTAAAATGTCTTCTTTTTTTCATTCACCTGTCCTTCTTCTATCCATCTACAACTACACCTCATTGCCAAGGAAATAAAAATATTTTCCTGACTATTCAACTAATGCATATTTAATTGTTTGTTGCACTGTATTGTTAACAGTGATAGGTAGTAGGTTGTGGTTTTCCAAGGTCAGAGAAAAACCACAAGCCTGTTAATGCTCCGGGTCGTAAGTCAGAGCAACAATAACTTAGGAAGCATAGTTGAGCATTTTAAACAATCGAGAGCATTATAAGGCATGCGAAAGTGATGAAATGGTGTCAGCCAGGCCACACGGCTAAATGGAAAGTCATATTGCTTTGTGAAGGCATAAGTAGTTCTGCATTAATTTTGATGGAATAAGCAGTCCCCAAAAGTCAAAAGGTGCTAACATGACTGTCACCACACAACATTAATCAGCTAAATAAACCTCGGGGCTCGGAACACAGAAACCTCAACTACTTAGTGTCGTAACAACATTGTTAAAAGTCTCTTAGACCCTTTATTTATGAGATGGAAAAAGAAGCAGGGGAAAAAAAAATCACCAAAAATTTAAGGTGTGCAGAGCACCGACTTTTCATATGCAAAACTGCGTTCAACAGACTTCACAGATGATGATGGGAAGAGTTAATTTGGTACAGACAACATGGGGTACGAAAAGGAGGGCTGATACCATAATGTATACTAGTTCAATATCCCATGCGGTTCACACCGCAGAGGTGAGCTGGCAGGGCACACAGTGCTGGCCTGGCTTGGTTGAAGCTGCAGAGGGAAGAGTTTGAGCACTGGAAAATCAGGAATCCAGCACCTGCAGGGTCAGAAAGCTAGTGGCTGGTACCACTGTGGTGACAGGGAGAGCTGCGTGCTCTGACGGAGAGGCACCTGGAGGAAATGTTGGTCCCCAGGAGAGTGGTGCCGGGGCTGCCCTACCCCAAGGACAACTGTGATCCTGTGTGGGAAGTATCCTGCTGCCCCACGTGCTGACTTCCAAACTACCGGAGATGCCAGAAGCAGGAAAAAAAGATCCATTTTAGCAGGTCTGCCAGGGCCTAAGAGGATCCTGTCAGGGCTGGAGAGGGCGACCAGTATGTGAGTGGGACCAATGCTAAAGGTAGGAAAGATGATGAATCTTTCTGGCCCTTTCTTCCCCTTTGCTTCAGGTGAGCTGATCCCAGAGACTGCTGGCCTAATACTGAAATAGAGGCTTCACCTACCTTATCTCTACGGACAAAAACATTCTTATTCTTATGCCAATGATGATGAATAGACAAGACAGTCATCACCTTGAGACAGTCAACTTTTAAAGCAGCTCAGGATGATTTTCTTTCTGAAACCTTCAAATGTTTCAAAGCACAGCACCCCCCCCCATCTACAGTATTCCATCTAAAATGCAGCATTCCGTACACTACCATTTAAAAATTAAAATGAGCTCAAGTTATGTCCCTTTGAAACATGTGTTACAGTGGCTAGATATCTTTGTCCACACCAGAATTTACCCGAATATTATTATTGATACTGAAATCTCTTGAGTATCATTCACAATTTCTGAAGGAAATTTACTGGCTGAAATTACAAAGAATCTGAACTTTCTCAGATACGTATAAAATAAGATATAAAAATGTTTTATTTTTTTTCCACCATGTAAGGGTTCTGGCATGCCTTTTATGCATCTTTGTACCTGAAGGCTATGAATTAAATAATCTGCTTCACAGTTAAATTGTCAGTGCAAACCTGGCTGACCATGCCTGAGAGGAAGGCTGCACCAAATCACCTGAAGTCCCATGCAGCCTGAATTATCCTGTGACCATTGCTCCAAAAACCTAGCCACACAAACAGAAATACAAAATATAAAAAATGACAAAAAAAACACAAAAAAACCCCTACAACAACAACAAATGACCAACCTAAATAAATTCTTTTCCCTTTAGATTTCTTCCAAATGTAAAAGAAACAAGCAAAGACAGAACAGGTTTTATAAAAATATACAAACTTCCTTTAAGTGTATTTGACTTTTATTTGTAGTTTCAAGCAGCCCACTGTTGGATGGAAAAAAATCAGTTTCTGTATCTGTTATCTAGCTAAAATATGTAAATGTTATTTAAATTAAGTTATATCTGCCTCCTGAATTAACTTTGTGATTTTAGGGAAACAGAAACAAGTTCCTCAATCAGTAATCATTTTCCTGTAGGCATTAATAGAATAGAGGATCTTGACAACAAGCAGCAGGTGAATTAGTCTGGGGAGTAGTAGCTTTGTAATTGTAGGAATCTTTTTTCCTAAGGAAACACCATGGTTTTCTGATTTAAACTCCATGAAATTTCACTGACATTGAAACAAGCATCCATGTCGTTAGAACAGTTTGCCATGTTACCAACTAGCAAATTTAAATAAATCCCTGACCCAGGAGGAACCTGTCTAATAGCAGAGTACATCCAAAAGAGCTGGAAATCAAAAAATTGTGCAAAGACGCAAGGAAACCTTGCAAATTAGTCAAAAACACTATTGCCTTGCACAGAAAAAACATGCAGATTTAATTGGCTGAGTTGTCCTGTTTCATCTATTTGTTAAACAAAAAGTGAGGGACTTTTACAGCCTCATTTGTGATACTGGCCTGGCAGGAGGCAGCCCCAGCCAGCTCCTCACCCTTCTGTTTTGTGTTCTGTCACCAGAATCCCAGAATGCAGGAGAAATTAAGTCAGCTTATCAAGTAAGCCATCCTGCAGGACAATTTTAAGAACAGATGTGCACTGCCGCCAGCAGAAAGTATCATAACAAAAGGAAACAGGTACAACTAGGTAAGAGAAAATGTTGAAGACCCCAAACCAAGCAGCAGAAAAGGGAACACACAAGCTAGAAAGCGTGACCATATTACACTGGGACACTATGGCCACTACTCACTTCAGCCTGGCTACTAAACTGCTCACAGGCTTAAGTGACTTCGCTGGAACAGGTAGCCCACCCTGCATCAGCACAGTTCAGAGAGAATAGTAATGAAGCCTTCCAGTTCATTTCTGGGGGTTTTTACATGGTTGAGCCTCAAAAGCTGTATCTCGCCTTACATACACCTATTTTATGTTAAGCAGCATGCCATGCTTAACTGCATTTCTATTAAAAAAAAAAAAAAAAAAAAGAACACAACTATTCTTTTCTGAGTGTTAATACAGGTCAGATGTCCAGTTAAGTTCTAGGACAAAGGGAATGAATCTCTAGATGAAAGGAGGAGGAAAATATTTTCAGTAGTCTTTCTATGCCCAAGACAGTATTTCAGCATCATAACATAGTCCAAAACCAAAAGCAAGTCTTTTATTTAAATCTTCAGATTTCACAGCTGGAAGTTTGAGTTGAAAGCAAGTGAACTCACAGCTGTGAAGAATGGAGAGAAGTTCACAAGTAACACAAACACAAATATTAAGATGAATTACTGAAGGGAAATGTAGCCAGATTTTTAATGGAAAAAGGGCAGGTTCTGTTATAGCTACTCCATATTGCCATGGAAGTGTATAGAGGCTCTAAAACTTTACAAATACTTTGAGGAAAAAAAATTTGAATACATACTGAGCAGGAAGGCAAACCTTGTAAGCTGAAGAAGCTAAAACGGGGAGAAAGAGCATACCACAGAAGTAACACAGTATTTTCCTTCTGCAGCGGTCAAGACAGGGTGAGCAAGGATCCAAAACACAGAAGTTTCATGATAGCTCCTGTTTCAATCTTAAAGCTGAACACTGGCTTCTGGAATAGCCCAGATAATGTGGATATATTATTTTACATCTGTCCTTATAAAGAGTAATTTTAAGGTCAGATACTTAGAGACGTCTCCTCCATCCATGCTATTATTCCATGGCACGAGTCCATAGCAGAATCGTGGCACTCCCATTTATCTTGTACAACCTAACTACAGTACGTTCCTCCTGTTAGGACTGCTGCAGACTATTAAAAAACTTGATTCCATTGCCTCTGCTTGATAAATACTGTAAAAATCCCTCCTTTTTTTTAATATGGAAATTGAAAATCACAATTTTGTTGTACCAGACAACTGTGAGCAACAGTTTATTCATTCGACTGCGGGGATCACTACAGGCGTGATCAATGCAAAAACAGAAGACGGTAGGTAAAAACTTCAAAATAAAGAAGTTCTGTGGTATTTTTTTTGTTTTGTTTTAAAGAGAATTGGCACAGCCACTTTTCCAGATTTTCCAGAAAGCTTAAAAAATCTGAAGTGGGACAGTGCTTTCATGTGTAAATTCTGAAAAAAAGTTCAATGTATTTGACTAGATGAAGTACAAATAGCTGCCCACATAACGATCTTCAGGAAGGGGAAGGAAGGAAGGAAGACTGGATATTTAACAGCAAGTAGAAGAAACAGTAAGAAGATGCACATATCTGGACACCAAGCTTCGACTGTATTGGTTCTTGTTGAAGATTAACAAAAAGGCAGAGGTAGCAGCCATCTCATTTTGTTTCAGGATCAAAGGACGCACAGATACACAGCAGTTAGCTACACAAACCCTCTTAGACAAAGGAAAATTGTTGCAGATTACAGATATATTTGATCAAGATCCATATAAAAGATATGCAACAGGACCATTTCCAAGTACCCAACTATATATTGTAACAGCCCGTTTTCTTAAACTTTCAGAGGAAACTCACCCCATCTGGTCTGCCATCCGAGGCTGTAACAATCAGAATATAGCGGTCAGTGCTTTCTCTGTCCAAAGGCTTTCCTAAGGCTAGCAGTCCAGAACTAGTAATAAAACAAAAACATGAAATGTTATCACTACAACACGTTTAAAATTTCTATGAGCCCTTTTGTTCCACTACTTTGCATTACATGAGTATTTCCCTTTGAGCAAGCTAATAAGCTTTTCAACTTTATTACAACTGAAAGCATGTTTTGTATAGGTAGAAAGTAATAAAAATGATAAGCCAATTTCTAATGCTTTCCACTTCAATACATGTATAATTCAGGATTAAAATAACAACCTAGTGATACACAGGATTATACAAAAGATAGCCCTACACAGGACTCTCATTTGTTGGAAAGCTGCAGTGCTATAATAAATTAGAAGAGAGAATCACAAGCAGTCAATTAATCACAGAGGAGTCCAGATAGCCTTGACAGGATTACAGCACTAAACTTTGTGAATATAACATAGATGGTCTTAAGTATGAATCTCCTTAGAGTTTTATAGGGAAATTCTACTTACTTACATGTTGTGTAACTGCAGTAAAAGTGCTGCAATGAGCTACAGTCCTTTCAGTGCAAGTACAGACACGCTATATTCCATGATAATAAAATATTAACATAGGCATGAATGTTGTGGAGAATAATCAGGATATTGTGATTATTGATGCTCATTTAAGAAGAGAAAATGAATGAAAGGCTATTTGGAAGCCATGTGCACAAAGATAAAATAAACAGAAAGAATTAAAGCACTGTTTTGTAAGCGTTGCCAATTCCTGCAAATACAGACAAATAAAACAACTTGGATTTCATCTCTGGGGTGATCTGCTTTCCTCATGCAGAAGTCTGAAAGCCACCTGGAGGTGTACTATAGCAAGACAAGGACAAGATTCTATCGTGGACATATAACATTTATGTTAGGAAACATTAGAAACGTATTTCTGAGTTGACAGGCCTGCCTACGCAGCTAACCTCAGCTCAACTTAACTGGCACAACTGATCCTCTGTGACCAGTGCTAAAGCTCTGCTTTTCGTTTACTAGTTTTTGGCATCTACTGGAACACTGTCAATCAGGCAACAAATTGACGCCTCTCTTAAATGTCACCCAATCCATGGTCTATTTGACAAATACGTACCAACAAACATGGATCCAGGATGATATTTGTGCTTGCGTTGCATGGATAAGTAGCTTCTCCCATGAAACTCCAGCAAACGTGTAATGGGCAGCACGACACATTTGCAGAAAAGTGTAACACATGATTTTGCTGTGCCAAACCCACAGGGGCTGGGATCTTGGTATGCAGTGACTTTCCACATTAGTCCATTTTTAATGTGTGTATCGGACACAAGCATTTGTTGGGGATAGGTGTAAGTTTTACTGGTTGAGTTTGTTTTATGTCCATAACCTAACAACCTAAACAGATACTTGCTCAAAAAGAGGTTTTATTAGAACGACAAAATAAAGCCAAACCCAAACCAAACTGAGAAGTCTCACCAAAGTAGGAGGTCTCATTAGCTGCACTGCTTCACAACACTTAGATGAAGATAATCTGTACCTAACAATGCTTTTTTCCCTTTTAGATTATAAATTTCTGCCAAGTTTCTGCTGTGACTTCTTACTGTCAAAGAATACCTCAAACCAGTTCCAGGCCAACTTTTTCCAACATCGTTTTCAGCAAAGACAGATACCAACACTTGCTGGCAAGCTGTTACTGCAAGCAGTTTTTTTCACTCAGTGCTATATCGGGTCTGCCTCATTGCTACACAACTAAAACATAGCCACATCATGTAGCTTCCTCAAAAAAAGCAGAAACTACCAACTTAATTGTACCTAAAATACTTTCTGGAAATTGGTAGAAGCCAATAGGAAACATGAATATTGTGTGTAGTAAATACGGAGCTGCCACCACTGCTCATCCCAAGCCAACAACATTGTGCCAAGCAGCAACAGAGGCCTCAGGACCTGCCATGCCTCTTCACGTGCCCTTGCCTTGGCCTCCTTGGAGGTTGCTTTTTGCCTTAAACAGCAATTAACTAAAAAGCCAGTAACTGCTACCAACGTTGCTAGCTTTTGCTTCATTTTCTACAACTATGTGGTGTAATGCCTTTTTTTTTTTTTTTGGTTATATATATAGGTGTTTTGTATTTTTGACTAACAGGTAGCTGAACTACCTATGGCGCGGTACAGGCACGGCCTCCAGAGCAGTAAGAGTTCAGGCGCAGGATGACATGAGAGGCCCTGGGCTACAAACTCACCTGTGGTCAACTATTGATAAACACAACCTCAGGAGCTCCACAAAATCAGTTTGGGGTCACAAAGAGAACAATAAACAAGTATCCAAATATGTAAAACACAGCATATGTATTAAGTTCAGGTGTAAGCCAGACTACCACATGGGAGAAAATAAAAGTGTAGTATAGAGCATGTTAACAAACAAAAATTACTCAAAACGGATCCTGGAGTGAGGAGAAAAAAATATCAACACCATTCATCCTCCTCCTCCCGGGGAAGGACTTCAGATGCTGAAGACTCAGCATAGATCCTTGCTCCAGAAGGAAATTATTGCCCTGAGGACCCAGAGGGGCAGTGGAAGGGTAAGCATAACACCAGAGAAATGGACAGATACTAGAAAAAGTTTCTGCATGTATTTATGTATTTTTATATATATAATTATATGAATATTTATGTAGTTATAAATCATTAAAACACATAGAATGTATATACATATAAATGTGTATTATATATACGACTATACATGGTTAAAATTACACACAAAAATACATGCAATATATTTCATATTTATATATGTACACACACATTTATACACATATATATAGGTATGCAATTTTAGCTACTTGCCTTAGCTTCATAATAACTGTACGACTAGTAATTGCTTGATGAGACTACGAAGACCTTAATTAGACTAACAGTAAATTCTTGGCTTTGTGTACACAGAGTGCTCCTCCTGTCCACAAGGTAATGAGTATAACAAACTGATGGGATTTCCAGCAATCTGTCCTGTAATTTCTCTGTGACAAATTAATAATACCACGTACCTCATTTTTGTTTCCACTGTCTCATGTACTGTCTTCTGCTAAGGAATATTCAGCTGTGCTCAATTAATTGTTATATTACTAAATACCATTTAACTTTTAACCTAAACTTTTCATAATTTATAAATAGCAGAAGTTGGAGTAGTAGTGACACTACTAAGGGAATTGTTAACTTCCTTTGCAGGCCATAGGAATATCAAATGCATTATTAACTGCCATGAAATGCTAAACCTATCTCTGTGTTTTAACATTTCTCTTATTTCCAGGTGTTCTTGCAAATCCATTAGCTATCATAATAAATCTATCACATTTCAGCGTTTCATCAAGAAACACTGTAATAAAATACGAACAGAAGAAATTTTTAGGAAAGTAACAGAGAATAAAACATGAATCACTAATATGGTAAAATATTAATTTTACCAAAAAAAAGCAAAGGTGGACTAAGAATAAAATACTAACAACAAATACTGCTTTACACCGACCTATAATTTAGGTCAATTTATATAATTTATACAAACTCCTGTGTCGTAATCGAAGATTCAGATGACTTGCATTCATATAATATCCCAGCTCTACATCATCACTTCCTCTGGTATGGAACACAACAAGGTACCGAATTAGAGCAGATTGTGCTAAGGTTGTATTACCTAAGAAAAAAGAACTAAATCATCTCATATTCCTCCAACTGAGTTCTAGATAAAAGAGATCTAGTAAATAGATGTAAACCTGACAATATTCACTAGCCATGCTGCCAGGTAGGGAATTACACAGCAATTAACTGAAATGTTCCATGATGCAAGAAAATAATCCAGATGAGAAAAAAGGAGATGATATAGAGTCATGTTCATGGTCTCTGACTTGGCCTTGAATATCTAAAAATGCATCACACTATGTAAAATAAACTCCCGTAACCATCAGAAGGCAATCACATTAACTGTATGCTTTGTTTAATGGTAATCCTACTTTAATCTCCCATCAAGACATTTCAGCATCTAGAAAAAAAACATGCAAATGGCTGAAGGAAACTTTGCACAAACATTTTGCAGAGAAAGACATGCAAGAATAACAGAAAGGAGAAAACACTTCAAAGAGCTCTCCTTTTCCACCAAGGGGCAACAGATCAAAAAGAGGAACAAACTGCTGAGTTTGTGCTGAAACCCTTAACGTGCCATGATGCTCAGACACGTATGTGGGGTGAGGGTGTGAAGCTGGCAGCTTGCGGGGGGTCAGGTTGCCCATGAGGGGCTCTGGAGGCTGGCAGCAGTCCCTCTGCCCCTGGGGAGACTGGTCCCTGATAGGACAGGTGACGTTGGGCAGGGTGGTGACGCCCACGGGTGCCTCAGAGCCTGAGGTCTGCAACACTGCCCATGGACACAAAGGGGTGTGCTGTGTCCACAGCCTTCAGAGAGCACACCATCATCTTCTTACTGTTCTCAATCTGAATCCACAGCTGTGAATTCGCATGCCACATTTAACAGCTTGACTTCTGGCTACCTCAACACCGTTTGCATCCAAAGCTGGACAATATCGGAGCTGCCTAGGACCCAATCTCTAGGCTACCCTCAAAGTGATGGGTTTGGCAGGCCACCCAAAGATGGCCAGAACTTGTGTTTTTAAGTCTCACTGCTACAGAGAACCATCAGGATTTTGATGGTGCAAAGCAAACAGCTTGTGTGACAAGCACAAACTATACAAAACAGCTACTCACTGAGCAACCCCCCCTTGGAGCATCTCTCATGCAGCCAGGCGCACCCCTCATTATTCAAGTTATAAAGGTCACAGAGTATGACAAACCAAGTTTCTCTATGTTAAGGGGAGGATTCTAGCATCTCTAGTGCAGAAAAACCTACCTTCCCCAGTCTGCACTGAAAACTCCAGCCCTAAGCAATGAATAAAACCAGCAGCCCAACATCATTTCCTGCTCTTACCACCCCACTGAAACAGTCTCCTCTCTAAGATGTTTATTTCCTTGTCTAACAAGTCTTTATTATTAGAGAGCCCATGAACATTAGTGGCTAACTGCATCAGCATCTCTTGGTGTCTTCAAGGCTTTTTTCATATTGTTTCACAAGCAATTTGATTCTCCACATACGGGAGATGCAGCAGTTAGTAACGTAGAACTTACTCAGAATATATGGACCTGTACAATCTCTCCCTCACACCAAATTAGGATAATTTTTGCAATTATACCCACACTACGAGCAAACAAGCCCCAGGTTACTTTTGTCCCATCAGCTACCATGGGACGTCAGCTTACCAGCCTCCCTTCTTCCTGCAAATAAAAAAGATACTCTGGAGTGTAAATAATAGCTGCTTGGGTAAAATAAAGAAGGACATGGCACATACACAGACCTACAAGGTGCTTATCATTTCCTAACATACCCTCTCTTTCTAACTCTAAATTGGTATTCAATTTAAAGAAAAGAGATTTTAAAACAATGATCAAAAGACTTTCCACTACAGACTAAAATGCTTGAAGGCAGGAATCAAAAGCAAAAATTGTCCCCATCATTAGTCAAGAGCTGACAAGTATAAAGGTTTTTAATTAATCCCCGGTCACTCTTTTAAATAGAATATTTCCACCTCTGTAGGCTTTACCTACTAAAGCGTTTAAAACAAATAAATAGTCCCCTGTGAAAAATTCTAGAGTGCAGTAGCATTCACAGAGCTCTCATTAATGAGAAAGAGCTAATCTAAGGAAAAGCTGAATATGTCTGATTACAAGTCTTTTCTTTTGCTCTCAGCCCACATACTCATGTGATTGAAAAGTTACAAGTCTATTTTCTCAGAGTTTTCTACTTACCTTTGAGATAGATTAAAAACTTGTTGAGGATCTCCTTTCTGAATGAGGTATCTTATAGGGTCACCCTCTCTATCAAAAGCCTTTAAGAAAAAAGATAAAATGAAGTCAGTTACAAAGCTTTTTTATTCTTCCCTTCAATTTATAAACTGGAAAATTAACCCCTGAGGTTCCATTACAGTTATCTACAGGAATAAAGCTAATCTCTCTTTTTCTAAGGCAACATGGATAATTACAGATGAGCTACTTAAGATAAAGCTATAGCACATCAGAATTCTTATCCTACAGAGAAACGACAATATCCTAAATACAGACTTTCAAATTACTATTTCACGCGAACACACAGCACCACAATACAGAACTGAGGCTTTATTCAGTTACTTTTATTTTTGTGACAGAACAGACTGATGAGACTGATCTTTTCGTTTTGTTCCCACTTTTTGTTCCCATTTGTTATTCAGATTCTTCTTTCTGTTAGTTTACCAGAATCCCATCCCAAGCCTTTTCGCTGATGCTCCACTGAGCGCTGAAGTCCTATCAGTACTCGCCCTCCATCATAATTTGCTTTTTGGGGAATGAAAATCAGGATGCGAATTACAAAAGAGCTATTAAAAGCATCAAAGCAACTATATTCCATCTACTAGATGGCAAAACAGCTTTGCAGAAGTTGAGTAAACTACTTTTGAAGACAAGCCTCAGCTAACCTATTTCCAGAAATGGCCAGAAACACACCGTGCAATTGTTGTAATTTTTGTCATGTTTACATACACCTTTTTCCCCCCGAAACACTATCAGGTGCTTTTCAGAGAAAACACTATTTACTGAACTGTCTCACTGTTACAAACATTCAGCATTCGAAATCCAAAGTGATTAAGCACGTTATTGCAGGAAAAACTGCAATAAATACAAGTATTGCTATGAGAATTGCAAGAAGATCAAACTACAAGTTCAAAGAAGGGCAGATAGGATTGAATAGGAGACAAGTCACAGTGAAAAAGAAGATAAGGAGACAAAGTATTTTTGTGTTTCTCAGCTTTCAACAACCATTCTCTTTCTTATCTAATTTTCTGTAGGCATTTGCGGTAGACCACAGTCAATGACTGCGTATCTTTGGGCTAACCATCTAAAAAGCAGTTCTTGAGGAAAAGAATAATAAAATAAAAAAATAAGTCCCAGCCCAACTCCCCAGCCCAACATTAAGAAAAAAGCACACCTGACAGTGTGCAGACAGGACAGCAAATCTAGTAAAATACCAACCTGCGCCGACCAAAAGAAGCACACAGAAAACACTGGCTAAATTACATGAAGTGCAAAGAAAAAGCAAACACAACCATATGGGGACAGAGCCAGAAACAGTTGAGGCAAAACTGTAATAGGAACAGAAAAGAATGCAAAGGATAATACAAAATGTTTAAGTTAGAGGAAATCTGAGGAGTGGGGAACCCCGCACAGAACAAAAGCAGGAGGGATGATGCTGAGCAGGTCAAAGCGCTAACACTCTGCATTTCAGCTGCAATCAAGCAGGTAACAAAATTAACTGAGGCAACAAAGGGGTAAAATCTCAGAATAGGGGAAGAACAAGGCAGAGAATACGTATATAAATAGAGCTTCTTTAAATCATCTGCTGAAATTACAGCCTGATGAAATTCATCCTAGTGTATAAAAACATGGGCTGAAGTAATCGCAAAGCCATTAGTAGCTTTTTTCGAAAACCCACAGAGGACAAACGTGCTGAAGGGCAAACACAAAGTACATCTTTCACAGAGGAAAGAGCCAGGAAATCACACGCCAGACAGCTAGAACTCAATTCCCAGAAAACCACAAATAATCAAATTATTTCTAAGTACCTGAGATGACAATATGGAGATGGATAACAGCAAAGCTAAATTTCTCAAGAACAAAATATGTCAAAGCAATCTAAGTTTCTTTTAAAAGAGGACAACAGGTCTTGTAAATAGGGAAAAAGCTGTGGATGTAATAATGCATCTTAGCAATAGTGAGGCTATTCACTCTGCCTTATGTGACATTTTCACAAACAAGTTCAGAAAACATGGTTTCCACATGGAAGATGGGATTAAGCCAGAATTAAACTGATGATAAAATTAAGGTCAGACAGCGCTGGATAGCATTTAGTCTTGATGAAGCTTTGCAAAGGTATGTGTATTTGTTCCAATACCGATCAATGTTTTGATTAACAACATCAGTGACAGAATAGAGAATTAGTTTATAAAATCCACAGATGGCACCGAGTGACAGGAGGTGCCAGCATGTTAGAGGGTATAAGCAGAATTCAGATGACCTTACATTGAAGATATGAATGGAAATGATTTCGCTCAGTAAAGATGAGTGAAAAATTGTTACCCGAGAGTATGAAACTGCACAAATAGCAGATGCAGAAAATCCAATGAGGTGGCACCTCTGAGGACAACAGTAGATCCTGAACCACTGAAACCACACTGCTGCTTCTGGTTCTCGTGGTCCTTTCTGCACCTTCCTAACACTCTTGACCTTACCTCCAGGGGATCCTGCCCTCACTTCACATGCAAGAGTCTCCCAGAGATTTGTTTATGGCCCGCACTCATTCCTAAGAAGTCTGGTGTCACTCAGAAAGACAGAAATAAAAGACTGGTTCTAGACCATTTAATTTTCCCTGTATGTCTGGAGGAAATGTACTTTTCAACTAAGATATTTAAAAAATTGGGGGAAACGTTTATCATTGTTTTTAAAAACTTCTGTTTTCTATGAAGCAAATTACAGCAAGTTGTTATGTACGTAAGAAAAACATTAAAAACCTGCAGATCAGAAAAATGCAACCTATACCTACGGCTTCCAGATCAAGCGTATACAGTGACTTCATACATAGTATACAATGACTTCGTGTCACCTCCTTGTTTGGCACCACACCTAGACCACAATAATGGACCTATTTTTGTTTTGCAGTCTCCCAGAACAAATTAGGTTTGCATATTTTAATTAATAATGGCTGGCAAAACACAAAGCAATAAATGCCTCCCAGGCATGCAATAAACTCTGAGGTTTATTTACAATGCATTAATACTGCATTACTTAATCTCAACTGCTGTTAATTAAAGCACCAATCACAACCAACTGGGTACATTATAAAATAAATAACAGCACAAGAAATAATTTTAACGTTCCTTCATCAGCATTAAAAACATTAAACAGAAAAAGGAAAGTCAATTTTATTTTTAAAACATGTACTTTAAAACCTAATATGCAGATTTAAAACATCAGCATTTGCATCGTTATTGACACTGATGTTTTGCAGATCTTTGGATTTGCTAGCTTGGGAATATTTATGCAACTTGCTTGATGTCTCCCAGCTTTTGTAATCTTCATGCTGTATGCGAACACTAACAAAATAATACTAAAAGACAGTAATAAAAACATAACATCTTAACCCCACTGCGCCAAACAAAACATACCTTAGGTCCATGACACTTAATACATCAATAAGACTACTCGTGCAAGTAAAATTTACATGTGACATCATCTGTAAAATATGTGGGAGCTGGTAATATTCCATATTGCCCATTTAGAGGCAGTATCTTAAATTGCTGTTAAAATTCCACAAACCATACAAGATGACTAATAGATAACTTTGCCTGGAAAAGACAGCACAAGATTTCATAACCTTAAATACTCAGTTTATGAATGTTTAAAATGTCCTGGACAATTTCACACAGGGAATTAAAGAGAAAGACAGAAATATACTCCACACAATAAAAGTCCTTTAATACAGATGAGCATATTAATGCAGAATGAGGAAGCTGAACTAGCTCTATAAAGACAACGCATCTGCATTTCACATCCAGGACCATCAGTCCTACAAGAGAAACAGTCTGACTAATTCCAAAGAGATAAAGCCACACATCTTTGTCATTTAACAATTAAATATTTTTCGTAAACAAAAATTGCATAACTGAACTCTAGTCATTCAAACCACATTGGTAATATAAGATAAATCTACACTAAAGTAACAATAACTAGAAGACACTATTTTCTATGTGTTTTCAAAGCTCCTAAAACTGCTTTAACTGATGTATTTCACTCTTTCCCAAACATGGTAATTGGTCTTTTCTGGGCATCTTGGGCATGTAGCAAGAGAACAGCCCCTGCTCTGTCACCAAAATGCTCACCAGCACCCTGGCTAGGAAGAGAGCAGCTGGCAGGACCGTTTCGCAGACCCTGCTTGGCCTGGGCTGTCTCCCAGATTTACTCAGCATACCTTATCAAGGATCATTTGAAAAGGAAACCAGTACCTAGGTACAATGTTTCTATTTTAGTGAAACATTAATGCAGACAGATTATTCCAACAATGCAGTTTGCTTTCTAACCCCATTTAAATCACACAAAATCCTGAAACGCTAAAACCCACTAATAGCTTTTCTGCCTCTAAAGACTACCCAGGCCTTTGCCTAAATATTCTAGTACCTGTCTAATAAACACAAGCGTTTCTGTTTATCAGTGTGCTCCTAACTCCCATTTTTCTGTGGTGTTTCCAAAATCAAGCATCTCCCTACCAGTGAGAAGGCTCCTGAGCAGCGTGGATCTTCGATTCTGAACCCACTGCAGGCACTAAAGATGTGCCAGCAGTTAATTCTCAGCACTGAGCTAAATGAGCCATCGTTCCTCAGCGCAAGTGACGATATCAGCTTAACCATCCATAATGATCTTAATCTTCCATCAGCTTCTCAGCAAGTTGATGGAAACTTACCCATTCACCTGCACCAGTGACTCAAAGTTTCTCTATTTCACACCCTTTGGTTTAGATCATTTGTTTTCCATCCATTTACTGAATGTGCAAAACACACAGAGCCAGGCTCCTCAGCCAACATGAGCTGACCTAATGCTACTGAGTTCAACAGACTTCAGTAGAGCCACGCTGACTTAAAGCAGATACAGGCCATTGCTCTGTATGGTTTCTGTTCTGCTCAGGTATCTCCAACTCTTTCTGTGACTAGCTTTATATGAAGTCTGAATAATGCTGCAATGTTTACAGGAGAGACAGAGAAAGCCACGCTCAGGAGAGCATGCTGTACTGAGTTTATTGCTTTAGACTTGATGCCATAATTATTTCATAATAATATTAACTTTCTGATCCCCAAAACCACACTGTAATTTATCTAGCTATTTTGCACAGCTGGCTTTCAAGACACATTGACAGAACACAAAGCAGCAAAAGCTTAGGGAACAGCAAATAAGTGAGAAGAAAGCTGGTTTATTAACCATGTAGCAACACATGGAGAAACAATGTGGGCCTGCAAAGTGTGTTAATGGAGCATTATTTATAAACAATACCGGACTAATGCGTTTTCACTGCTTCCACCTGCAGAGCTGTTTTGGCTGGTCATTCAGTTCAGGGACCTCTGCAGAACCAGGCAGTGAAATCTGCTTTTTGTTAGCCTAGAACAGCAGTTGTTGTTACATGCGCTAAGGGGAGGAAGCTTTTCAAAAATGCCAGGCTGAAGAAGGCTGAGTGCCAAAAACCTTACTGAAATTCAATGAGAACGAGGTGCAGAAGTCCCTAGGTTCCTCTGATTTGCTGGCAAACTTATACAGATGAATTTTAACATAAGAAAAACATAGGCATTTCAAGTTTTAAACCATTCATGAAATTTTCATATACCACAGTCCCATATGCAGCCTATAGTACCTTTTAGCACATTCAACACCCAAAAAAAAAACTTTCAGAAATATCCAAGTAACTTTCCTACATGGTACACGTAAAGGGGTTATTTATTACAAATAAACATACTTCCTAGAAACTGTCCTTCCCCACAGTATGCAAGGACTGGACTCTGCATGGCCTGGACACAACCAGAAGGGACGTGGTAAAGGCTTACGGGGAAGCATCGTACCTGCAGGTTTAACAAAATTGCTCCGATTCTCATGGCCTCGCTGACTTCAAGGCTGTACATCAGCTGGGGAAAGCGGGGAGGACTCTGGTTGTTGGGAGGAAGGACCTCGATGTAAACAGTAGTAATAGAGCTCCTGCAATGAGACAAAAAAAAAAATACAAGTCAAAATCAGTAAGTCAACAATCACAAGGCAACCAACAGAGTCTGTTTTATTCACCGTGTGTTCTGTAAGTCTAACAATCTCCCTTTGCTCCTTTAAAAGCTTCAGGACGTGTTTTTCATTCTGCATCAAAAGTAAACCAGGCTGCAACATTAACAGAAGAAAAGCTAAATAATGTCTTTAAAAAGAAGCCCGAGTGTTCTTTTAAAAACAAGCCTATGAAATATTGCTGCACACCCCACGTAAAAAGAAGCTTCATAATCCCCTGGTGACACTGTGCATCCACTAGAAGAGGATGACAAATTCTGCGACGGTAACTCCTCCTGCTAAGCCTAACGTCCACCCCTGGAGCATCCCTGCTGTAGTACAGTTTGCTACCTGTCTTTGGAAGAGAGGGAACTGAAAACACTGACGGAGAAGATGAGGCTGGGAGAGGACTGATGTACCCAGCTCTCTAATAGGATGCATCAACACTGCGGTTCACACGGATAAATCCAAGTTCACCTCAGGCGAGCGAGCCACATTGATACAGGAGGCTTCAAAAGCCACCGAGGTGACCTGGCAAACCCTCTGACTGCACTGAGCCACCAACCCAAATGTAACGCAAGAAGCATCCCAGTTTGCAAGTTGAAAGCTCTTCTGGGAATGCTTACACCCACTGCAGACCCCACAAAACCATGCTGTAGACACACTTGGTATTCAACTGCTCTGAATTTAGAAAAGAAGCCAGAAATCTCTGAGAAGGTTAAAGGAAGATTTAATTTTGGCTTAAAGGGACCTCTCTCTTGCATCTTTGCTCTGTTATCCCACCTGCCTCCTCTCCTGAACGTTACCACAGCTCTGCTTCCCAAGGCAGTCCCCAGTTTGACAGAGGTGGTAAATCCTGCAGCCCTAGAGCTCGGGAAAGAAACCACTTCAGGACAAATGAAGATGTCCCCTACTTTCAGGGAGAAAAAGCCACACCAGGTGAATATGCAGCGAGCTGTTCCTTGCGGGGCTAGCGAAGTCGAGGGCTCTGGTAACACTCCATGAACACCTCTGCGGGCGACCGTGTCCCAGCAGGAGCTCCTGTCCCCCGGGGCACATCCACAGGCGCAGTTCGGGTCTTTTCCATCTCTTTTTCTCCCCCGTACTGGTGAGGAGGGGGAGTGACAGCGTGGCCGGGGGGGCATCCAGCAGCTGGACAAGGTCAGCCCACCACCTGTATCTTAACAATACGGACAAGCTGCACTCCAATGGGCCCTAAAGGTTAAACTGTGACACTGCTAGCTGACTCACAATGCCCTACCCAAGTTCCACCAGCGCCCAGAAACCCGGCTGCCAGCTGGTCCTGCACAATCCCGAGCTTCTCGGGGACAGTGATGTAGCAGCCGCTGCCGAGCCACAGCCACGTCGCTCTGGAGCAAGTACCAGGTTCGCTTCCTTCTACAAATACAGGGGATGAGAAATCTTACTGCTTGGAAATAATAGCCAGGCCCTTATTTGATTTAACCACACTTTAAACGAGTGCTAACTTCCACTGGAATGCATCAGTGAATGACGGAGCCTCACCATCCCACACACCATGCAGGATTTAAGAAGCTGAATTTGCAGATTAGTGCCTCCATGGACATAAACAAACCCAACATATCCAGGGGAAGATGGACACTTAAAACTACAGCTGATTAATCAGTGTAGATTACCTCCTTATAAACTACAGTCACTTTCTAAAATTTCCTGCCCTCTTGTCTGTTTTAAAATACTCCATCATATCCCACTATTTTTTTTGAATCAATGTTCCACACTTACATTGTTGGAATAAAATAATACCATCACCAAATGATCGAAAACAGACACAATAAATGAGCAGACAAAATATCACTGGAGAACCCAGACTGCATATTTTCCTGAGATAACTCTTGACTGTATTTGATAAACACATCCAAATAGTTGAGTTTTAGTGTGCATTTTTCTTCCGCTGCTGAATATTTAATAAAAAATTGTTGTTCTTTATCATTTTTTCTTGATCCTGCTACATCTCAATAATGTCCAAGATGATTCATTGTCTATCAAGTTCCTTAAGAAATGCTTTCTACTCACCACTATAGTAAACCAATTTTCTTCAAATCTTTAAGTTAAGATCACAAAAGTAAAATACCAGCAGCCTGCAACCTAAAAGCACTATAGTATTAAACGGCTACTTTTTTTTCCTCCATTTCCAATCAATTTTTGATTAGTGCTGTGCAACGTTACCCATTCATTTTCCGTGTTACATAAAGCCTTTTTAAGTGGCTGGCAAAATCTGCACTGGTATGGGAAAGGAAAGGAGACAGAGCTGAGCCTTCCAACAGCTGCAGTTGATGTTTTACTGCAAGAACAGGTGAATACACTGAAATCAGAACAGAGCTCAGGAAGTGAAAAATGCTCACATAGACTCACAAAAGCATGGAAATACGGCTTTTATGCTACTCCAGCTAAATGGTAATGCAAAGAAAGCATGGCCAACAAGCCACTGAGATTGTGTCACCGAGTCTGTTTTAGGTCTGCATGCTTTCTACATAGAATTATACTACATACTGTATAATGAATACGTTTGTATATATGTGGACAGACTTATTTTTGGCCACACTATCTCTGCATATGCAAGGCAAAGAGAAATTGCCCTTTTCCACTATATATTTCAACAATCTCATGATCAAGTAGTTCTAGATTGTACTTGACCTGGCAGATCACTGTTATCACTAACTGAAATGACTCCACTGCGTAGGAATCTGAGGAAGATGGTGAAAAGGCTAAGGTCTGAACTAAAGCGGTTTGATTTTACAAATGCTTTTTTTCCAGTTTTTTCAATAATAGATACCACTAATCACTATATACTTAACTTTAGTTTTAAAAAGCTAAACTTCATCTTTAAACTTTTATACTTTGAATATGCTTACAGTAAAGCGTACTTAGATATACCTCAAATTGTATTAGTGACACTTGCTATAGACAGAAACTTTAATACCTTGTTTTATGCACAGTTACCCAGTGTCATGCAAGAACTACACAGAATTAATTTCAATTTAAATTAAATTTCAATTTAAATTTGTGCTCACAGAGGCTACAGAACTACTGCTCTTGAGCCAGCTTTCACTGTTTGGCTTTGCATTGTGCAGAAGCAAAGGGATAGTTGAAACAACTACAGTTAGCCTGGAACGTCTTGCAGCTGAACGCACATTTGGGAAAAAACATTTGATATTTGAAACTACATGAAAATCGTCATTGTATTTATTTATTTAACAGGGCACACATCTTCCTGCCTGCAGATACATAACAGCTGCCCAGTCCTAGCCCATTCCTAGAAGTCTCAGCTACCAGTTACTGCCTCCACCAAGGCAACAGCAAGGCACCTAACACAACGTGATGGCTTTGCAGATGAAGCTGCAATAAGTTCCTACAACCCCAACTGCGAGATTCTAAGCAAATCACAGCCAGAAGGAAGGACCTAAAATTTAAGAAATGCAAAAGGACAGCTTTAAAGACCTCTGAGCTGTAGCTTACACGAGCACTTCCTGACTCTTCTTTGCACAAAATCACAGGAGGCTGCTTCAAGCCCCACCAGCTCATTTCTGGTTTTCCAGCCTTACAGAAAAATCAGCAGCAGGAAGGAAGCAAAATCTTTTTATCCAAATATACCTTACCAAACAGTAAGAGGTCTCCACGTAGTTTCTTCTTCCACACCACCTTGGTAAAGCTCCAGTGATCCCGCCCATGATTTTTTAACCTTCACAGACACATTAAAAACAGCCCAGGGCCCTGAATACACCTGAGCTCAAGGCCTGGCTAGCCCTGGGGCTGTGCATCCCAGCTACAGGAACGCTGCTTAGGTGGAGTGGTTTGTGGAGCACACATTAAAAGCTATTAAGCAAACTGTGGGTTGTAATTCCATAAAAAGAGAGACAAGCAGGAGTGATAATAAATGGGAGGTTTTCCACTTTCGAAGATTATTACAATAAAGACCTTTTTGGAGGATGAAGCACATCCTCACAACATATATCATCAGAGACGTGATTTAGGGCAATAAAAGGACTTCCCAAACAAAAAAGGAGCTGATAGGAATCACTGCTGTATTACAGCAGCTGCCACTGCTTGCTGGCCACGCTTCTGCGTTCTGAAGCTCTCCTGAAGTGGCATTATTGACTTTTGTCTGCCACTTTAATACTATGTTGGCACTACACAACAGTAACTGCATAATAGTCCACAATCTTCTCTTCAGCACTGTTAACAGCCTACTATCAGCTACCCTAAGAGATGGCTTATAAGAAAGCAAGCAACAGGGGGAAAGGAAGAGAAAAATTCAAACAGAGAACTGTGTTATCAGATATTAGTGTTATGAACAATCTAGCAATCGGAATACTTCAGTGATTGGAAATGTAATTGTAAAGTATCTGCAGAACAGAAAGAGCTGCTTTCTTGAATATATGACAGAAGCAGCAGCTCCTGAAGAAAAACCAATACACAAAACTGAACTTTTATACTAACTTCCCTTTTTATGTTCCCCATTTGAGGAAGACAGAAAAGTCTGGGGGAGATTAAAATGCTGGAGACTACAATTCCTCTCTATCACCCTCTTTGGGCAGCAAGATTTACACACTATCAGTACGTGACACCAGACACAGAATGAGAGCCACTTTCATGCACCTCCCTACATCCTCATGAAATGACAACACCCGTGCGCCATCGCCAAATGCAGAATACAAACTCAAAAGAAGCAGGTAAGCGGGACTTGATACCTTTGTTTTTTTTTGAACACGAGAGCATCCTATTCTGCCCACGGTAAATCTGCAGACGGCTTTTATCTATCAGCTGGCAGAGGACGGAAATAATTCTGCCAGTGAGAATTAAGATCTTAGCGGGGTACGCACACCACTGGCACAGCTTGTCAGGTATGTCTGCAGCATGCTAAGTCTGGATGACCTTGCACACCCTACACATGGACAGAAGGTCTCCAGCTCAGCAACCAGACTGTTTCTGATCCTTTCAGCATCTCCCTTCTCACTTCTTTCTTCCTTACATTCCTTCACTTCAATTTCTCGTAACAAATGTGCATGCACAACTACAGCATAACATGTGAACTTTTAAAAAATAGACCATTACAAGCAAATGAAATAATGAAACCCGTGTACTATGTGAAAAATACAAATAAGAACAAAAAGTGAAAGCATTAAACTGATTTCTAACATGACACTTGTCCAAAATGAGACCCTTAGACACCAAACAGAACACATTGAATCTTATTCCAATTCCGAGTCACGGACATAAGGGTGTGCCACACTTCTTACGCACTGCTAAGCACTGATTAAAAAGTAGTTTCATTATAAGATGAATTACCTTCTCTGCGCAGGAGGAGCACTATCAGATGCTTTGACAGTGAGAGCATAGGATCGCCCCACTGACAGTACAACTCCTGGAGCAATGGTGATAAGGCCTGTTCGGTCATTGATGATGAAGTCTCCCTGATCCCCAGCCAAAATTTCATATACTATCTGTCCATTGGGTCCCTCGTCCGCATCTACAGCAGTGAGCTGCAATTCAAAACCAGAATGTCAGCATGCATGATTCAGTGTTGTATTTTAATAGTTTTTTTAATAAGGTAACTTGTTAGGGGTAGAGGAAGCAGAGATGAGAAAAAACTTGAACACCTGTAAAATATGCTGTGATTTCTAATTACAGTACAAGAAGGATATAGCTTAAATGAAGGATAATAGGTGGAAGAACATCACAGAGCAGAGAAAAACTACCTACCTAAGATCGCAATAAAATTATTTTAAGATATGAGTTAAGAAAACTAATTAAGACCAAGTTTACTCTCTGTAGAGTAGAATTTATAACACTTCCTTAAAAAAAAAGGGGGGGGGTATTATTATTGTGTTGCAAATCTAGCAAGAGGATCGTATTTAATTACTGAAATTTCCCATCCCTCTCTGTACTCTTTGAAGTGACAGCCTTGTTACTGCCAGGAAGGCTCATACCCGGGTTTGGCATTACAAGCCCCCGTTGGGTGGAACTGGAGAACAACGCTGGCTTTACTCCTGCGTGCTCACACCACCGAGGAAGGCAAGCGGAAGGGAAAAGGCATTTGTTCCCATACGGACAGAGATGGGAAGGCCCCTTTCACACGGCAACACCACACCAACTATCTGGAAGGCTCCGCTTATGAGGGGCTATCTCAGAGCTGGGCGATAAATACAATTTAGCATGCACTTCTATTTTGTTGCCTCTATACCATCTCTCTGCTGAGCCTGTATTTATTCTCACGTGTAGCATTTCTGCTATAGAATTGTACAGTTTTGATTCTCAGGATGAAAACATTCTAAGGCCCAACGTTTTAGGCACAAATTATAATGAACAGTGGAATGAGGAGGTTCATATTCTGCCCTTGGGAAACGCAACAGGTTTATCCCACTTGCATAGCGTGCCATGCAAAAACAAACATTTACATACACACGGCCGGAAAAAAATATCTCAGTATTCCTATTTGTTTGCATCTATCCAAGTGTCAAGTACCAACAACTCTCACTACCATGCCACAAAGCAAATAACTAGCAATAGGAGATTTCAAATTAGATCTGCCATAACATAGTCAGAAATATTTATCCACGCCTCAGTCATGTCAGTTGTCAGCCCAGTCTCTTAGCTTAGCTTTCACCTCTCCTCTTCCTTTACTCATGCTAAACTAATACAATTTATTCTATGTATGACTTACAATCACACTGCACACATTGCCTGTCACTTGAATTTTATTACAAAGCTTAAAATTGCAACTTAATTGCCATCCTCAGAAAACAAAAGGGAGCACAGCTTTCTGTTAAATTTAGGCTTGAACCTCCAAAGTTAACACCAAACTACACCAGAACCTTTGGACTTTCTAAGGCAAGTATCTTCTTCCCATACATGTCAGTTTGCTGACAGACACACTGGTTTCCCAGGTGGCTCTTAATTACCCTGGAAAAGGCAGGGGATGACATAAAGCCACATGACCAGTACTTGAACCTCGAAGGAGGCCGCAGGCAGAGCGGGTGGTGGCAGCGCTGCCCGTGCTCCCAGCTGGCCCAGCCAGCCCCAGCGGTGAGTGGAAGTGACAGGGAATGATGGCACCACAGGCTCCTGCTGCTCCCAGGCAGCTCAAGGTGGGACGTGGCAAGAGGCACCACAGGTACAGCGGCAGAGCCCTCCCTGGGATGTACAAAGCGATAAGAAATCTCAGCCTCAGAAAGGATTCCCTGCAGGGCTCCTAAAGAGAGAATGAAAACAACAACAACAACAGACATGCATCTTCTTGAAAGGTCTCTGCTGGCCTGTCCACTTCGGCTTTCTCGACTTGAACGCTCAGGCCAGTGGGCAGACTTGCCCAAGTCCAGGATTTAAGGGTAACACACGATGACACAAAACCTTAGTGATGACCATGCAGCCAATGGCAGGATCAACAGACGTTATCTCAGCCAGGGGCAGCCAACACAGCAGCCTAAATGTCTGTCTGTCAGACACCCTTTTCTCATCCTTGTGACGCTCTCCAAGCTGACAGCAGTGCAGACAGGTAGAGAAACTCGTTCAAGTCTCCGCCGCGTTAGGATATAATGTAATCTATTAATCAATATAGCATCACGCTCAACCTTCAGCAGATCACAGCCTTTCAGAGCGCTATGTACAACTTTCAAACCACCTTTGCCCAAGATAGCTGAGAACTACAAGAGCAGAAACTCAACCCTGCAACTAAAGCAAGCAGGGAAATGAAGAATTAAACACAAAGCTCTAATATTCAAATTAATAACATCTGCGTATAACACTAAACACCAGGGGGAGAACGTGGACAACTTCAGGGATCTAACTGCTTTATAGAATAATCTTGATTCTCTATTCAGATAGGCTCAGTGACATATGAAATTTCATATGAAAAGCCAAAAGCTTGCTCAAAAATAAGAACTATGCCTACAATAGCTTAAAAAGTTTAATGGATATGCCAAAAGATAAATGATTTACGTGTATTAACAAAAGTGGGGGTTACCTTCTTTATTAGGAGTGCAAACTGTTCCTGCTGTTGGGGACTGAGTTACCATGTGGAAGACCAGCCATTTCTATCCTGGAATAGGTTGTACGTGCTATTCGCCAACTGAAAAGTACGGTAAGTTCCTTTTCTGTTGAAGTAATCACTGTTCTACTTCTTTCACACACAGCACAGTGACCCAAAGCTAAGTTCCAAGGAACAGAAGTATTTAAGATGATTTTATTTTGAATTTCTTTGCCATAGATGCTTCCTTCCAACAATCCCACTATCCAACTATCACTGTCGCACTAGAACTAGCGAATCTTAACTCATCTTCATACACTGAGACATGCCATAATACATTGAACACAAGATGAGTAGTTGAAATACCTTAAAAATCATGAAAGAGACCAATTCCTCTCAGAAGTTTAAAACACAAATTAATATCTACATGCTATTGTTGAACATCTCTCATTTTCTATTTTCTTTTGAAATTCTAGAAAGACATCCTGTGAAGATGGCACTTTCGTAGTGCTTTACGCTCCATCCATACGATGTCTTGACATATAAAAACATTGACTTGCAATAGTCAGACAGAATCAACACACCAAAGCTCAGCGCATAAAACGCACTTTCTGCGCCCTCTTATGGTATAGAACTTAAACCCCTCTTTCAACTGTTTTCCTTAATCACTCGTTCTATGGTTTGTATACTTATCTGCATGCATTCATTAACCTTGCAAAAAGTGACTGTCAAACTAAGTGACATACTTAAGAGAAGTGTTGTAATAACCTTCTCTACTTCAAAAGTAACACACAAAGACAAATAAAGGCTTTATCCAAAATACAGGTCCTAAGCATTTAATCACAGGATTTGGAACAAGGCCAGTTTCTACTGTGACGACATGAAAAAGGAAATTGACTACACAAGTACATAAATTAATAAGGTTAATTAAACTTACAAATACTGAATGCTTGAAAAGATAAGTGATTTGAATAACATTTTGGGGGCAAAAATATGAATAAAAATAGAATTAACATTTTACAGCTGCCATAATATATGATTCTATAAATTATTCTCCAGCTGTCCAAAACCGATACAGCTTCATAGTTACGAAGATTTTAAAAACGTCTAAAATACATGTGAAAAAAAGTAAAAAATAGGATTTATTTTACTTTCCTAAGAAACTTTTTGCATCCAGCAGTATCATTGTCATTACATTAAGATGTAATGTACTGCAAGTTTTGCAAAATAGGTGCATATTCTGCTGCAGCAAGAAGTGATTTTCTTGGATGGAAGAGGAAACATACAATAACTGCTATTATCAACCTTAAAGCTTATAAAGACATATTCCTCGTCACTGTATAAACTCTATTCAGACTTGCATTACACTTGGAGGAAAATGGACTTCAACAACTGACTACCAATCTTTTCCAATACAGTGACTACCAATCTTTCCAGCAGCCCTCCAGTTTTTCATGAATTAAATGTTTAGCGAAGATAGTCTGACCCATACTGACCTAAAGTGAATCCTGCAGAAACTGTGCATCACACCACTTCGCCTCCCAACAGCTGCCCTTGAAGTAACTGTTCCAGCCAAGCAAGTGCGAGGCTCCAGAGTCACATTCAGTACACATGTATGTTGTAAAAAGGTGTCAGAGAAAAAGTATAGGTGCAATCTGCAACAGTGCACCAGTTAAAAATGCTGGGCTACCAGAACTTAGATGGCAACTGCACACACTAATTTTTCTAGGGCTTGGGAGTACAACTCAGCCATTAGTTTAACTAGGAAAAGCAGTAATGAGTTGCCGTACGTCAGTGGTGAATGGGGTGCTGCAGATATAGGTCACTTTGGGCAAACAAAATGTAACACTAACACAGAGAAGGTCAAAATTCTTTTTCAATATTGGTCCTCAGATATTTCCATTAAATCCATCTGCATTATTTCACTATGCGTCAGCAGCGTGCCCTGGCAGCCAGGAGGGCCAGCCGTACCCTGGGGTGCCTCAGGCCCGGCACTGCCATGGTCGAGGGGAGGGATTGTCCCGCTCTGCTCTGCCTGCTGCGGCCTCGCCTCGAGTGCTGGGTGCAGTTTGGGGCACCACGTTACAGGAAGCACATAAAGCTATTCGAGGGTGTCCAAAGGAGGGCTACAAAGATGGTGAAGGGTCTGGAGGGCAAGACGTGTGAGGAGGGGCTGAGGTCCCTTGGTTTGTTCAGCCCAGAGCAGAGGAGATGAGGGGAGGCCTCATGGCGGCCTGCAGCTTCCTCACGAGGGGAGCGCAGGGGCAGGCGCTGAGCTCTGCTCTCTGGTGACAGCGACAGGACCCGAGGGAACGGCGTGGAGCTGTGACAGGGGAGGGTCAGGCTGGGTGTCAGGAAAAGGTTCTTCACCCAGAGGTGGTCGGGCACTGGCACAGGCTGCCCGGGGCTGTGGTCACGACACCAAGCCTGCTGGAGTTCAAGGAGCGTTTGGACAATGCTCTCGGACATTTGGTCTGGTTTTTGGGTGGTGCTGTGTGGAGCCGGGAGTTGGGCTCGGTGATCCTGGTGGGTCCCTGCCAACTCGGGGTAGTCTGCGATTCTATGATTACACTTGTACTGCAGTTTATCAGTGCATTTACCAAGAAGTGCAAACATAACCCAGTTTTATTTTCTCTTTCTGTTAATAGCATTTACTTTGTAGCTCAAAATTAATATGCCAATGGACTGAAGGCAAAGGGTTGCAAATAATCACATAAATAAAACCTTAAGTGTGATTCAGAGACAACTTGTATAAAGATCTCCTCTAAATTGTTCTGGGGGTTAAGAGCAAGATGCACGTTTAAGAGCTGGAAACTATGAGCATATGCCAAGCTGCAAATACCCAAACACATCCCTAATACGTAATTTAGTATGTGTCTGTATGCAAGGATGGCTTAAGTCACATTTGCATGCATGCATGGAATGAAAAGAAACAGTTTAAAAGAGACAAAGTGATCCAGCACTGAGAAGTCATATTTAAGGTAAGAGCAAAACAGTCCCAGAGGAGGTATTTATTTAATGGCTCTAAATAAAATTTGTCCCCATGTACCACAACTGTTGTTACTGTTCAAGACTAACTCTACTGTGAGCAAGAGATAAGTGATAGAAAATGTACTGCCTGCAGCTTTACCATGTTTTATCTTTTCGCTTTCGCTTTTGACCTTCAACACAATGGCCATTTATGCTGAGATGTGTGAAGTTAAGTGCCCTGTTTAACCAACACCTGGGGCACTTCCTGTAAATTAATTTGCATATGTGGTATTAGAATTGTTTCAACTCTCACAAAGTGAATAGGTAATACACTAATCCACCACATAGCATATTATCCATTTTCAGTCATAGTTATTTAATTGTTCTTGTGAGAGTAACCCCTGAAAGTCCTCTGTGGAACATGCCTCTGCAACATGAAATCAGGTAGAAGTTAAGACACACAGAAAAATTAAAACAGGTTATTTTGGTTTCATAAATTCAAAATGGGGGGAAACCAGCATATACTTCTCAAGGGCAGTTCAGGAATTTTTCTGTGAACAGAATGGACAAAAAATCAACTACAGTCTTCACGGGCCGGGGAATTCTTTCACCCTCAGGCAAATTTACGCAGAGATCTATGTGGATTATTCTTTTTGCTGTCTTCTGTCCCTTCTCAGCTCTCTCATTTTATTGCTTAATATTCAGTGTCCTGCATAGTTTATGCTGTACAGAAATGAGACGTGCCTAAAGAAAAACCATAGCAGAGTGAACTGAAATGACGTATGTGAAATATTATTGCATTATGGCTGCATACTCCACTTATCAACAAGTAACTGGCTTAAATATCTGAATGACCAGGAACACAAAGCTCTTAACAGGAAAATGGAAAACAGGATGGAAAAATTGTAACAGTATACAAAGCTAGAATTAAGTATTTCAATAGGTTTAATATTAATCAGTCTTTCTAGTGATAATAATGGAATATACAGACACACTTAACTGACAAAATATTCTCCTCAACCAAGGCCTCGAACAGTTTTGCCAGTATTCAGAGCAGAGAATTGAAATAAAAACTTCCCCAACTAACTCTGTTGTCAACACCCCAATGGCAGCACAGATTTCATGCTCTGCCCCATAAATAACCCCAGAAAGTGAAGAAAGGTCATTCCTATGAAGGGGACAAGCTTGTCTACAGTGACACACTCCAACTTTCTGACAAACACACAAAAGCTGCACCTAAGCCTTGTGACTGGAACGTAAAAGACAGATTACCCACCCCATCACCATGTTCCCAGATGAAATCAGAGCAACTCAATAACACACAAGTTCTTTGATTCTACTCTTTTGCTCACTTTCACTAAAGTCCATAGGAAAAGAAGGGAAATTCCTTGCTCTAACCACCCATGAAAAAAAATTATTTAAAAAGCCAACAACAACAAACACTGAATTTCACTCATAATGAAATTTTTTCCCCTGCTATTTGTGGTTTTCAAGCAGAGCCTAAGGAAACTGCATCATTTTTTAAGAGTGTACCAGACAGGAAATACAGAATCTGTTTGTTTTTTTTTCCCCCAGGAGTGAAATCAAAATTATTTCCCATAAAATGGGACAACTAGCAAGTACCAAACTGAGGTTGTTTGTACTTTTCCATGCAACTCCACTGCAAACAAAAATAAATCTTCATTTCTTACTATGCTCAGGATAACAATTTCGAAGTGGCAACTACATGAGAGCAATTATACTGCTATAGTAGAAATTAACATTTTTCATTGAAAGATGACATGCTTCATAAAGGAAATACTTTCTTGATCATCCTGGAAGTACAATCTGAGTAGAGAGTTAAGTGCAAGCCAATGCTTATGTATAAATGATTATGAGATTACAGAGATTCACTGAGGTCAGTGTTCTTTTTCTAACCTACTTTCTCTGTTTAGAGAAAGTGGTTTTTACAGACTAATCATATCTGACTTGGGTCATTTTCATTTGGGAACTAACATAGCTGATCATTGTCTCACAGCAGAGAAACTCAAATGATTCTTAAACCAACAACAAGATAGGGTTAAAAGATGTTTGCTTCACATACAGAGAACAAGCCAAGTAGAGATCATCAAAATCAGTGTATTAGCAGTTAAAAATAAGAAGCTGTCAGTCTGCCATTTGAAAAGGTATTTATAAAGCAGAAGCAAACACTGATTAAGCAGCTCACATCCACCTTCCCAGCCTAAGGAAACCCATGGGAATTCCTGGCACCTCAGACCTAGTGGCTACTCATAACCCTGCAGGACGAATCCCTTCCTTCACACTTCCATTTCCTTGTATGAAAAACTCGGCGCCTGCAACCTGAGCAAAATAACAAGGCGTTCAACTTCCCAAATACCCCAGCAGCCTAAAATTGTGATTGCTGGTATTATGACAGTATTCAGAACTGATGCTTTTTATGTCAATTGATTTACTGGAAGATTAATTAACTGGAATTAATTTAATGGAAGATTATTTGAAAAGCAACCCCTCTCCCAAAACAGCCAGAATTATCTACCCTCCATCTCTGACCACATTATAAACTCCAATCATCTGAAAGTAACCACGTTAGTATTGCCGACAGAAGTATGGAGGAGAGAAAAAACTAGTTTTGTGTTTAAGCAAAGGCAAGTTTAAAGCCTGACGTCCCCAGCCTACACCCTCCAGCTTCAAGATGCCATTCTAGAAAGGACCTATTCCACATCCATTTCATGCATTAGCAAAGTTCAAACGCTTTGTACAGTATTTACAGCTAAACTTTTCTTTTCGCCATTGCTGCCCTCATGGTTTTTCGTCCTTGCAGTGTTTCCAATCTGCTTAATTTCGTTTATCTGATTGATACAAGCAGTTGCATGGCATCAGCGTGGGAAGGCAAAAGGTAACTGCTGCAATGGGCGGTGGAGGAGCAGGCACTTAACAGCCTCTGAGACTGAACATGGTCACAGAGAAGTAATTTCTATCTCCTCTAGCTATTTTTGGTGGCACAAGCTAATGCAGATGGCCTTGCAGAGTGCTCTTCTTGCTTTCTCCCAAAAGGAACAATTTACTAAGGAATTTGTATTTGCAGTCCTCCTGCTCTTTGCACATCTCCAGGGTCTGAAAATATTTACAGCTGATATAGCAAAGAGCATAAGCCCTCAGAACAGCACATTCCCTTTAAATGTGTAAGTACTTTAGCATCACAGTGGTTTTAGTAAATAAAGCACAGTAGCTGCTCTACTTCATCCCAAGTATCACAAAGAGAAGTTGGGCAGCTCGGGCCAACCTTGGGTACAGAAACTGTTCCTTGTGCACACATGCTGAAATCTCATTTAGCAACACCTTCTGCCTCGTGTTTCCTGGTACATGCACCTCCACCAAGAGGAAGAACCATTTAGACACTCCGATACCTTAAATCTAACCCTAATGATTTGTTTTTGGACTAGAGCACTTACTCTTTAGGAAAAAAAATAGCTATTTTAAAATTTTCAGATCTTTGTACCTTAAATACCAAGTGTAGTCACAAAATTCGTGTTTATAGCTAGAGTTAGGAGTTTACGAGATGTTGCAAAGGCAGCTCCTGATGTCTAACCCTATGCACAGCTCTGAGCACTACCTGCCTTTTGCTCATTTGGGACAACAGTATTTAGCCTCTTTTTTTTTTTCCATACAGACACCAGTTCTTGCAAAAACTTGAAGGAAGTCAATTCGATTTAAAACTTCTATTTTTCTTCCAAATCTTGCTGAAAATGTTCTCATGGCTTTCATTGATCCTTTAAGCACTTGTAGCCCAGACTGATGAAAAGGCAAGAGTAACACTAACAAAGATCCAAGGGTAACAAATGCAGCAAGGCAATACACTTCAAGTAGGGCATATGCCAAAACAGACACTGAACTCTCTCTGAATCCAATTAAACCATCGCTGCTTTCAAATGCTAAGTAGCTTTTTTATGAAAATAGTATTAATTAAATCAGCTGATGAATTCTCTTCAAATATTCCTGTTGCCTTCTACTTTCCTTGAATGCCAAACTCCACTAATATCATCTTGTTTTCTCATCCATTAGACGGGAAACACTCAGGAGCATGGTTGAGAACATCTACCACCAAAAAAAAGTTTTTTCCATTAACTCCGGTGCAACCTCCTGTCTGCATTCAAACATAAATCATTGCTTGCAAACACTAACTAAAATGGCTCCTCTCTCTTTCTTCTCCTTATGCGGGCTAGCATTCAACACATTTTACACTGCTCAAACTACCCTACAAACAAACTTCTGTAGAAACCAAAAGGTTTTATGACATGATAAAACATTTCTGGATACGATCTACTGAACTGTTTACCTGCTCTCCCAGTGTGTTCTATTTCAATAGCCATCTAACAATTTTAATATTTCCTATGAGTTACGGAGATCAAGAAAATGGCTATCACTCTGACAGATCGGGTCTGATGAGAACCAAAAAAGAACAGGAGTATATTTTTTGCCTTTGAGATTTTTCAGATGAAAAGGTTTTGTAACAGCTGAAATGCAGGTATACATCTAAGATAGACCTATAGTTTAGTATCAGCAACTTTTTAATAGCTATGTAATTAACAAGGTGGATAGAGATGCACAAACTTTATTTCTAGCTGTTTTCAGTGTATATTAACAAGACTGCTTAAACTGCCCACTGGTAACAAAGAGTGAGTTAACAGAGCTAATACAAAAATATAAAACTTACCTTTATAACACCTTCCCCAGGCCTCATGTCTGTATAAATCTTGACATTGTATGATATATTGGAGAAGGTTGGGGAATTATCATTTGCATCAATCACCAGGATGTTGACTGTCACTGGGGCACTCTCCTGTACACCATCAGAAGCTGTCATCTTCAGGAAAACAAACAAGGAACATATTTTAATTGTGTATTCTTAAGACAATTCCAACTATGAGAAGATATAGTATGGCAAGTAAAAATCAGTATTTAGTTTTGCATTTGTTTTTTTTTTTACACCTAAAAGTCAATTATAGGAGGCTTCAACTAAACTTGAGCCAGCAATGTGCACGACAGGCCGAAAGTAAAATGCAAAAGCACCTTGAAAATGTACTGTGTCAGAATAGCAGGAGAAATGAGAGGGAGTAACTGTTTCACAGGGTTGGGGCAGCTCTCAGGCTGGGATGTGAGCTGCAGCCCGTGGTTAAAAGCACAGTCTGTCCCCAGCTGTGCTGAACACCCTCCAGGAGCAAGACCTGGCCACAGCTCACAAACCTGTCTAACAGTGCAAGTCTCACCTGGGCACCATCATACACATGGGATCTGCTGTCCATGTATGTTAAGCCCTAAAGACAGCTTTGTAGGATGGAACTTAAAGAGCTAGAGACTTTCTTACTCCATAGAGGAAAATCTGAGCTCTCTTTTCAAATGCTAAAGGGACAGAAAATAGGGAGGCATTGACTGGGAACCCCTGCAGAAGAACAGCTTTTCCCTACATGCACATTTGCACGCTGCTTTAGAACTAAGATGTTTGCTCACTGACTGCTAACTGACTAAGGCAGTATTAAGTCCATTAAGCTGGTCGTGGTTTGTGTTAGCCTACTTCTTATTTTGCACAAAAAAAAGCAGAAAGGACATACAGACATCATGTCCCTAGCTCAAGGGCCAAGAAAAGGCGAAGGTGTCCTCGAAGGCCAGGCACAAAAGAGGAGAATCAGACTGTGACATGGGAGGGTGGCAAAGAGCTGCATATGAGCCTGGGACCACTGAGATGATGCTGGTATGGGGATCTAAAATGTTGCTAGCAAACTGAACACATAATCTTGGAAGAGCACACTAACCCAGTATCAAGCCCCCATTACCACCTGGTAGTGCTGCTACTTGTCCTTCATTCTCTTTTTCTTCCTCTGTGCCATTTTAGTAATCTACAATGATGTCAAAACTAATGATTTTTCAATGCTTGGTCTGAATAATGCCTGATGTGCCTTCAAGAGGATTCAGCTTACCGAGAAGGTGTATAGCTGCTGGAGTTCTCTGTCAACAGGCTGCAGCAGGGTGAGGTAGCGGGTGATGCCACTCTGAGTCACAGTGAAAAATGTAGTGTAATCATTCAGGAAGAGATGGAGCTGGGGATCCTTGGTCTTTAATTAAAAATTAAAAAAAAAAAAACAATATTATAAATTCATATATACCATTAAGTTTCCAATTACCAAATGCAAACATTAGTTCCAATTAAAACCTAAAAAAGCAGAAAGTGGAATACTATGACTGACTGCATCTATGAAAGTGCAAAAAAAACCCAGAACAAAACAAAAACAACAAAACATGCTGATCTGAAAATCTGTTCCTCTTGACAAGAACTTCATTAAAAATATTCTTTAACGTTAAAGTAAACCCAGTAGTAAACAAATACCTCTATTGGCTAGTTTGAGATTTTTTCCTTTAAAAAGAAGATTTTTAAGCCAAATATAACTTACCAGTACTGAGAAACCAGATTCAAGTATTTGTTTTCAAGCATATTAAAAAAAAAAAAACTTATTAATGCAGCAATAAAACAGGTGTACTGGTGCAATGAAAAAAGATAATTATACATGCTGAAGCATATCACTAAATTGATGCCATTCAGAGATTTTGTCTTAATAAAACTTAAAATATACTGATGCAAAATTATGAATTTCTCAGTTGATCAGATCAAAACCGTTGCAAAGCAATTGTGGTACAATTTTCAATAGGAAGTAACATTTACTGTAACAACAACAACAACAAAAGGCAAAGGCATTGTATCTTGTTAGTCAAGACTTCCCTAAGTAGCTTGCTGGGAACAGGGATTATGTACTGTGCATGCAGGGCTCCATGCACGACTGGGCAACCACGAAGCGTGGTGCTGCAACTCTTCTGCCGCACGCATAACCACGGGACAGCAAAGTAATCATCATGTATCCTGAGCAACCAGTCAGGAACACTCATCCTTTCATTTCTGTCCCATTCCATCCTCTCTCCTAGCATGCTTGGCAGATTCTAAGAGTACGCAGAAGAAAAGGGAAATGTTCACTGGAAGACTGAAATTCATTTTGGGGCAAATGAGATCTCAGCTACCAGAAAGGGGGAAGAATGTTCCTGCCATGGACAGAATCAGAAGTTATTATTCACAGGAAATAGAGCACCTAATTAAAGTCCAGAACCTCAAGCCAGTTCTGTCCATTGTGTCTTGAACTTGCTAGTTGGCTACAAAGCTGCAAAACGGAGTTGGCTATCCTCAGTCCTTACCGTGCAGGTTGCTGGATGCCAGCACAGAGCAAGCAAAAGGGGCTTTAAACACCTGGTGGTTCTGAAAAGCCCCATAAATTCAGGCACTTTTCTGGGCTGCCTGTGTTGTTGAAATGACAGAAGTGTAAATCGTGACCAGGATTAAGTATCTTCGTTATCTTTCCCCATCTCTTTGAAGATGTTACTGAGTTATTAACATAATTAGACTGCAAGGGTCACTCCATATTATGGCTAAATTTGAAAAAAAATACATTATCTTTTATTGTCTTCTGTATTCCAAACAACATTTCTGTGCCCTTGTATGTTAATTTAATCCAACTTAATATGTTACTCTCAGTATTTAGTTTATTTCTGTTATGTGAGGAGAAATTACAAAGCAGGAATGCAATTGCAATTGGGCAAAATACGAAAGGTTAGGAGACAAGTCCTGTAAAAATTGTCTCGAACTGCCCCGTATAATGTGGAGATGAGGAATCAGAGGGCTAGGGTTAGTACCAAGAACACAGAAAATCCAGTGGCTGTACAAAGTGTAACTTGAAAAGTAATTTCACCAGCTGCTTTCCAACACAATTCTACAGAACGTGTCCAAAAGAGTAATACACAACAGTTCAAAATACCTAAATTCAACACATTATCCAAAAAAGTAGCATTATATTCTTCTTTGAATATTTTCTCAACCTGACTCCAAAATGTTTCTAGAAGATTAGCTCCTGCACTGTTATTATTGTCATTCCTACACAAATAAAAAAAGAAAACAGACCACTTGAAAGTTCACCGATCCCTACAACCTAGCAGGCAGAAACAGCCCAGCTAACTCTAACATGCACTAAGCGCCATAATAAACAACTGTGAGGACACATTAGGACAACGGAAGAAGAAAGAGAAATTTATTTTAGCAACCCTAAATACTCAAAAGCACTTTCGGAAGGCTAAGATTATACTATTTAAATGTCAAACCATTTCAGTTGCTGAATTCTACATGAAAGAAATATCAAAGTGTTCCAAATCAATAGCTTCCTATTGCCCAAAGCTTTGCTGCAACTATGCCAGCTTTCAGTAGAATTAAAATTCATTTTACAGCTAGCAATGCAAATGGTAACCTCTTTTTTCCATGCAAAATTCTGGAAGGTAATTGCCAGTAATTGTTCACTTTGTAGACATTACAAAGTCAGTCAAAAATTTAATTTACAAAAGCCCTGGTTGGCTGTTACAGCTCTTGCCTGTCATGTCATTCAACAGGATTTTTTTCCTAATTTGTTCTCGAGAAAAAACAATGCTGGAGATCCCATACGCTCTGAAAGTCATCTACCCTATTCCTTAGCTATTCTTGTATCAACAATTTTACCCTAATGCATAAGTTAAATTCACACTGATGCAATCAATGACTGTTGTTACTACTTCCATGCGTGTTGGACCTACAAAGCAATTTATTTCCTTAATCTTTGCACTGGCATGCTTTTACATTTTTATCGCATCTTATGCTGAAAAAGTCTGCTCGACTTAACTGTGCAGATTTCACCTGACAGATACTGAGAGAGAATACAACTGTGGGAAACAAGCCGTCCGTGTGGCCAATGCAACTTCCAATACTTTAGGTTTTTAAACTATTACTTTAGTTGGGTCTGGACTTAAGAACTGATTCCGAGCTATATTACTGGGTGATGCAGACTGGTTTGTCTCTGATAAATTGTTTAGCATATCATTTTAAGCAGAAAACTATCAGAATCAGACGACAGAGTAAACATGCAACCTGCAAGGACCATTTCAAGTACGCAGTTCAAAGCTGATATGGTTTACATACGTCAGACCTATTAGGAGGTACTTCTTAAAGGAAAAAAAGTACTTTCTGTAATACTGAAGTTTTGTATAGAGATATATAACTATGTAATGAGCATAAAGCAATCAAACCGTAACCATGGTACAACTCCTCTGACTTATATAGGTTTACACTCCAGATGAACTTGGTCCAGTGTCTTTAAAGGGCTCTTTGCAGGCTTCAGGAAAGAAGCGATAGTCCCAGTGTCACAGAAACACTGACGGGGCGGAGAAAAATGAAAGACAGGGGAAAATACATACATAAACCACACAATTAAAACAAAAATGATTTTTGCAAACAGAATACCCAATACCTACAGGAATGGCACCTGAGGCAAGCTATAAAACAGAAACAAATGATATAAAATGAATACAAGAAACACAAACCTGCGAATGATGAACATCATAAAAGCAGGACATTTGGGGAAAAAATGGTTACAGACAAAAATACGATGAGAAGCAAAAAGCGCTCCAATGCACTATCAGTAAACAAAGCCTGGGTTTGAGTTTGTACTGCTTGAAAGTCTCTGGAGAAGTCCCTGAAAGTTTGAAGGCCTATGCTGATGTTAACATTACATTTCTGTTTTTCCTTTCCACTCACTGGAGCTTACAGCTCATCCTAAAGAAAACAGTTTTCTAATTTGCTAAGATCACACCAAAACTACATGATACCTTCCAGAATTAACAGACAACGATACGTATTCTGTATGCGTTTCAATGTCCCGAAGGACTCAGTAGAGAGAAAAATATTTGGCTGCTAAATTCTCCAGGGGAGCCAGAACAAGCCCCAGCTCCACAGAGCAGTTTGTGATTTGGGCAAAATCTTTCCCTTCCCAGATCTGTGGAAGGAACTCCCAACTCCAGAAGGGATTTGTATATCAGAGAATGGTACCAGAAAGCAGAAAAGAGTTTGCTTTGGTCAGGCAAAAGAACTTAAAAATGTAATCTTATGATATCATCTTATCATACACTCCCTTAGTGTGGATAAGGACATAAGACCATCATGTGGTTCCATGCAAAGAACAACAGTGGAAGATGTCTACTTATAATACAGAAATTTTTCAAAATCTAGTTTCTTAAAATTTGTCCAATCTCTGTCCAATTATTGTAATTATTCCCATTTGTCTTCGCCATCTGCTAGCATGGGAAGGAATGAAACACAGGTCAGTATTAGCCTTGGTGATGGAAACATCCCAACATCCCATCTGATAAACCCACAGACCATAAGGATACCAGGGACCAGACGGCTAAACATATGAGCCACAATGACAAAAGACAAGTTCATGGTTTAAAGGCAATAAGAAGTAAAAATGTTTTTACTAGCTTATCAAAAACCTTCCAGTCTTCTCATCTTGTGAAGGAACACAGCACAAGGTTATCAAACTCATAAGTCAACAGATAGCAAACCCAAGACCATTAGAAGTGCTTAGGCTTCCTGATTCCCTAGCACAGGCTTGTCTCCAAAAAGCTGTAGTGGTAAGGCTGGTTTAATGACACATTTTGGTTTTCCAACATTCCTCCTCTGGAGAACCATCAGCACTGAAATGTGCACGGAAGAGAGTTGTTTTGTTGAAGAGATGTTTCCAGAATTTGCCTTCCTCATTTCTGGGTGCAAGTACAAAGGCTTTTCCACTTGTGCCTCTCACTGGAAAAATCTGAGGCGCACAGTCTTGCAGGACTGAAGCAAGTGAGATTCCCAGTGCCACCGACAAGGGGTTTGCAATCAGACTGTGTTGGCACTGGCCTCATTGCTTTTCTTTAACTCGCGTGAGATGAGTTCTGCAGGGCCTGATGAGATGGTCCTCCAGGTTCACAGTAGCTTAGATTGACCAGACAAGATAGACACCACATCTGGAGTGTTTCTCCTGAATCTCTAACATTACCATCAGATATCACAAGAATAACCTGAAGTGCAGCCTCCTGAGAAGTCTTCATGATGACTTCAGCCGTACAATGCTTAGGTCAACAGAACCCAAGGAGAAGGATGAAGTTTAAATTCTAAGCGAATGAAAAATCCAGCAGAGGTCAACCAGTCTGAGAAGACTTTGCACAGGGCACACAATAAACATTTTTTTCTCCTTAAGAGTTTTTATTTCTTTACAATGAGGTCATTTACAGGATACTTAACCATACAGCTTAAAAAAAAAAAAGGAACAAAAAAAATCTCTTCACCATTTAAAAGTCAGCTCCACTTGGGAGGAAAATATGTCAAAAGCCTAACAAGAGAACCAGAGCAGATGCCGAGTAATGCTTCAATTCCAATTTCTTTCAGTCATCACCAAGACCTCACTGGTTCCTGTGCAAAGGAAGGGCTGAGGCAAAAGTGTGACTATACAGAGAGCTGCAATGCTTTTTAGATTTTTTTTCCAAATTGAGGCGCTAAGGGCCATGCTCCTTCCTGAATGATGAGGTGACAAAAGTTATGAAAAATCGTCTTTTATTCCTCATATAAGCGAGTCACTCCTGGGAGAGGGCACGAAGCAAATGCCAGCCTCTTCAGTGCTTCCACTAATTAGCATAGCATTTCTTTAAAACAGGGCAGATATACAAAGGACCAATTCCTTGAGGACTCCAGGAAATTCAAAGACAGAAAGAAGAGCTTCAGAAGGCAGGAAACATTAGATTAGAAACATCCTACACAAATAAAGGAAGAAATAAAGTGCTATAGTAAAGTTAAGATTTTCATTCTTTCTTCTTAAGTGGGAAAAAAGATTCAGAAAGGAAAGAGAACCTGTCTTTATAAATCCTAAAGAAAGAGAAGCAATATTCCTGCTTTCCCTTTCTCTTTTGTTTTAATAGTGATATTAATGGGCTGTTACATTTAGGAAGACTATTTCCTGAATTAATATTTTGTAATGTGACTATTAGAGTGTCACAGAAGCGCCATACAGGGACAGCGGCATTATAAGAACTCTCCTCTGGGGAGAAAACCGGCTGCAAAACAAGTTCAAACAGTAACAGTGAAAGATGCATGCCATCAGGCAAAAAAAAAAAAAAAAGAATTTAAAATGCCTCAGTATTCCTGGCTGGTGATACAAATCCATCCTACCTCCTTCTCTGGATATATTATTGAAAATCCATAACATGAATTTTAAGTTACATTTAAAAGTTATTCTGTTCTTTCATCCTCCTTTGCTTTGCCCTCTGTTTGTTACGAAGACACCTTCATGTCAAATAATCTTTAAGTTTTCCACAAGTTCTCTAGAAACAAGGATGCTGCGCAACCATCTACCTAGTTTGACTCCAACTTCGTAGACAATGGAAACATAAAATGAGAAAATGGTCTGGTAGAAGAGGATCTGGAGAGGAACCTGAGGCAGTAACTGAAGTGCAACATACTGCACTGCCCGGTCCGTACGCATCTGCAGAAGCATCACGGTTACTGCACAGCTGCTTTTATGAATGCATGCTGGCACACGTTAATGCTTTTGAACACATGCTGCTACGTTTTATAAACGTGACATCAATTTTGTGTTCTAATGAGCAATGCACAAAGTACCTTACACCCTGAGTTTATTCATCAAGGCGCTGTGTGTGGTATCAGTAAACACCTTGGCAGTCAAGTAGTAAGTAACGGATGTGAATGCTGATTAGCTTCTTTCCACGTGGAAGTTAAATCCTGTCTTTTAGTATTTTTCTGTTTCTAAAAGAGATTCAACAAGATTCAGCAAACGAGGCAGTAAGGCGGTTACTGTGTAGCATTGTTGCCCAACCCTAAAAACCAAAGTATCAGAAATTAGTACTCTCCCATGGAAGCAAAAGAGTGAGGATGCGAGTGGCTCAAGAAGCCTTATGTAAACATCAATCAGACCGTTCAGTTTAAATTCCTCATCTTGGCTTCGGTTTACTTAGGTCTTAAGGTACTCATGTGGTTTAATTTAATTTATGCCATTTAAACAGACTGCTTAATTATATCAGCACTTGGCAGTGCTGCTCTAGTTAAAGGTCTGTTTGCAATGTCACATCTATGAATTAATGTTTTGAAGGTTTATAGCAGGACCGTATTATAATTCCCACAGGGTTTAAAGTTAGATTCGAGGAGGGTTTTTTTTGTGCCTGAGATACACAGTTACGTTGACCACTCTCTTCATACATTTAACCGAAGGTAGGGAATTACTTTAATACAAAATATAATCTCTACTGATTTGCCAGTTAGAAGACTGAATACATTATATTTAGTCGGTGCCACTATTGGAAAAAACCATGCACAAGCACGCAGAGGATTTTGGTCAACTTCTCATCAGCAATCCCAATTTACTAAGTGCATTAATTTACTACAATACAATGAAGCCATGGGAACACTAAGACCTGCAGAAGTTAATAAGCATTAGCTGTGCTTACTAACCCACCCTGAGCTACCATCTGATCCCAGTGAGAAGGCACCAGTCATGTTAGTTTGCCTGGCTTCTTCATGTAAGCGTTATATGCAGTTACTGCACTCCCAGCCCGACTCTGCTGAAGTCTCATGCCCACAGCAGGTTATAAACACTGTAGGAATCACCGCTGTATGCACTAACTCGCAGGCAGTTGCATCTCCCGCACATCCCTGGGACATCTGCATGACTTAACATAAGTGGAAATGAGCCAGGTGATGCCACAGGAATAGGAGATTACAGAGTGGTTCCACCCAAGGACAAGGCTGAGCAGCATCTCCGCAGCTGCAGGCAGATCTCTGTATGTGCAGAGAAGTCTGTAGTATTCTGGAAAGAAAGAGGATGGATCACCTCTGACAGATCTGACAGATCACACTAGGTTGATCTTAAGCATCAACAAAACATGCAGCTATGAAGGAGGGAAGCCTGATGTAGGCATCAAATCTGGCACCAGGTTCCCTGGGCAGCTCAGGTTGCTGAGCCAGAGCAACTCTTCCGTCCCCCTGCACCTACCAGGCTTGGTGACCAGCAGTTATGGCCCTGCCACTGCCCCTTATCCCTTCTTAAGGGAAGTGGCCTTGCGGGTACAGAGCCACCCTAGCAGCAAGGACAAGGACAGAACACGAGGGCCACTGGCCAGGCTCCATTGCAGCCCACCTCCTCTGGCACAAGGTATTGCGTCTCAGCAGGGCCAGAGATTTTCACTACTTTGTCCTCACTTCCAGGGGTCTGGGAGTGCCAGTGTCAAGATTACATTTTGTGCATGGTGCTGATCGGTCCTGACGTGTGCATGGGAACAATCACAAACAAAACTACACTTCCCTGCTCCACTTCTAGGTGAGCAGGACTTGGCCTGGCATAAGGAATACTCACTTCCCAGCCTTGCTGCACCCCACATTGAGTCAAGGCAGCAGGACAAGAGCAGCACAGCCCGAGTGCCTGAAACTCCTGGAGAGGAGCAAAAGAGAAACCCATGATACAAACAAATTGATGTAGGGGGCTGGGAACTGCACGACTGCTAATTGTTGATGGAAGACCACTCTCTTTAGAGTTTGTTGAGAGGTATGGATCAGACTGTCCAATCTCCATGACCTGCTGGGATGACAATATCGCAGACAATGTACTTTTCTTTATTATTACCTTCTGCTCTTTAAAGAATGGTGGTGATTTATCATTGTTTAGAAAAGTTGGTTGTCGTGATTTAAGATTTCCTTTTAAGACAGAGACTGTATTTCAGAATTTATATCAAAGTAGGCTTTCCTTTATTTGATTTACTCCTGTTTTTTCTTGAGATGCATCTCTTCTTTTAAGACTAATATAGGGAGCTTGCAGTATATCCTATTGCAGTACACAACGCAATATTGGTTAACTAATTACTATTTAGCCTGTGATGTTGAAACCTCTCCAGATAATTTCACTGTAACAAATCAGACCACAACCTAACCACAGACAATTATGGAAAGCCTGTGAGAAACAAAGTTCACATCATCTTGCAACATTCTTAATCTCCAAGAGGCGAATTTGACAAGGTATACAAACATGGTTGTATAAACCAGGTTATTTTTTAAAAGATTCTACTGTATTTTTTTTTTAATCTTTCTGCCTTACGTGTCTTCATTTAAACAACCTCTTCCAGTCACCAGTCTATCCATCTGCTTACTCACCACCTACAGCCCAGCCAACTGGGACCGTGAAGACAGACACAGCTCCATTGAAAACAACAAAAACGCGTCAATACATGTTAGCTCCTATTGACATTTCTCCACTTGTCTAAACAGCTTCTCCCAGTCAGAACCCTCCAAATCCCACACACAGAATCTGTTTTTGATTGTTTGTTACTTCTCTACCACCCTAAAAATGAAAAATGAAGAAATCTTTATTTCTGGTGAAAATAGAAAACACTGCTATCTGAAAGGGGACAAAAGAGGGAACTTAAGCAGCCAAATGAACAAACGCAAAGATCCAGTGAATTCAAGGACTTGTCCCTTAGATCTGCAAATGCTAGTTTTGCTGTGCTATGGAGAAGCACACCAGACACTTGAATGAACAAATACTGATGTGGAAAAATGCCAAATAAATTTAAGTGTCTGAACGAGGACACTGAACTCTTTTCAGTTAAAACAGTTGTTTTGAATTATTTCAAGCACAACTGATTCTGCCCCTCCTCACCAGCCATGCCACATAACTTCATTTAGTAGCTTCAGAAAGACTTAGCTGTGGACACTAATGCTTACAATTTGATTTCTGTTGTGTTCAGGGAAACTGGACTGCGTACATTATACGAGTAGATTTCATACAACTAGAAATCACACTGTGTATTGCAAATATAAACTTCCACCTGATGCTAGCACCTTTCTTATCCCTATCTGAAGCAACCTACAAGATCCCATTACTTTGGTCAAACAAGAACTGCTTTGACTAACAAAAGCACTGCTGAAGAAGAGTATTTCACACATAGTAGAAGTCTTCAGTAATGACAGCTGTTGGCTGCCACACACACTTGTTCCAGCCCCTAATACAGCCATGTCCAACAGCTATTCCTTCTTGCCTTCCAAGTGATTTTTATGAATGCCCATGAATTGACTGAGATATTTTAATGGCTAGATAGAAGATATTTTACATGAGTTTGGGCTTTAAAATAGTTTTTTTAGGACAGTAAATTACTTGAATGAACACAAGTCTGTAGAAAGCATCTTTCAGTGAAAATGGTCCCTTGCGTTTCTCATAACTAATGAATTTGCCTTTATGAAATGTGAAACTTCAAGAACAGAAGATAGCTTGTAGAATATCAGGTCAATAGCTCTATTAAACTGTATTGGCATATATTACAAATATTGCTAAAAACCCCACGCCTACAACTTAGCTTTCATGAGGTACCTGAAGATAACAAGAGAACAGAAGAACAAAACCAAACAAGAACAGTAAAGATGACTGCTGGAGAAACAACAAGAAATAACAATGAAAAAAGATGTAATAGCAATAACCTTAGTGAGACCAGAAGAAAAGTTAGCCATGCAGACTTGGTATGGTTACTAGCTGGTTACTACTCTTTTGAATACGTTCAATTTTTACCATGAGCGATGTTAGTATCAAAACGTGGGCATAGAAAAGAACAGAATGAACTTTTGGCCTCCTTTTCTCCCGTTTGTCTTCCTTCTGGTTCGTCCAAATGACTAATTCCTTCCATTTTGAGCTTCTTTCTCTTATTTCCCCATACCCTGTGGCACATCCATTCCTCGCACAAAATGCATTTTCTTTTTTTTTTCCAATTCATACTATGCATCCATCAATTTTAACAGACCGCAAAAAGGGTAGTTTTTCAGTTCAGAAGAACTTTAAAATGTATTTGAGCTCATAATGAAAAAAACAATCAATTTAAGATTTTTTTTTACCTGATCGAAAGAGTTTTGTCTCCATAGAAATATGAAAAAAAAGAACTCTGAAAACAATAGGAACGTAAGCACCACTATCAGGCTATGTAAGAAAGAGAAACATACCTCCTCCACATCGTTGTCCAACACCATGATTTGTAATGGAGAAGTCAGATTCTGGCTGTCGGAGATTGTTGTTCCCACTGGGGAGGATTCAAGGATAAAGCCCTCGTATGTAGACTTTGTGAAGTAAGGCTTCTGATTGTTCTCATCAAGGACTTCAATATGCAAATTGGCAAAGGCAGGAAGAGGATGACCGTTGTCTTGTTCAGCCTAAAAAAAAAAAAACTCATTTTTCTAAGGGTCTCAGATAGCCAAGTAAAACTATGAACAGTTGCTAACTGGCATTGGCTTACTTTTAAGAATTACAATCCAGTTACACCAACGAGTAACATCATATAGGTCACCCTACTACGATCACCCTACTGTGCGTCAGGAAAAAAAAGAAATATCAAACACAAATTAGCTCAGCTGTGAGAGCAAAAAGAGTTTCAGTCACGATAACCTTTAAAGTAATCAAAATGAAAACTCAAAAGCTATCCAACACATGCAAAAATGATTCCTTGAAGTATCAGTATTAGGAGTTTGGGAAAATCCATGAAGAAAGAAAGAAAACTGGGAACTGCTGATCATACAACGTAACCTCCACATACACCATCAGAGTTAAACCAAAAGACAACGACAGTAGCTGTGGACATATAGTACTTGCTACAGATTCCTAGAATAGCATATTGTCCTGGATATGACACTTTTTCCCCCTCAAATATCCATTTTTCTGATGACAGGGAAGTAGAATTTTAATTTTATTTGTGCCTATTTCTGAATGTCAAGCAAAATACTTCCTTCCAATTAATAGCTGTCACCTTCCAATAGTTACATCTCCCCTACCAAGTATTCGTGATAGTTTCACCTGATCTGTTCTTATTTTCAAACTTCCTAAACATGAAAGCAATAACTGCTCCTTCCAGCCTGCTAATCCACTACGAATGTATGGTTTCGTTTTTCTTTTGTTTTAATGACTATCAATGACCAATTAAAGTAAACAAACAGGGAAAGTAGCAGACAACAAGTAATTCATTCTTTAATTTATAGAAGGCAAACCAAATTTAATTATAGCACTGCTCACATAGCACCAGTAAAAGAACTGTCAGTCTCATATTCCTATGGCTTTAGTTCCAACATCTGTAAGTACACAGAGCCCTGCAGACATGGGAAGGGCACAACACAATAAAATTCTCAGGAGTAAAAATATTTCCAAAGAGATAGAACAGTAGCTAATTTATCGCTAACTGTACTTTTTGTTTGTGGAGCTTTTATGTCCATTCTAGTATTTTGCCTGTTTCAAAAAAAGAGAATTCCTCGTTTTTTCAAATCCTCATTTCTTAAGTCCAACATCCTAGGAACCTCCTTCTGGAAACTCGCAATTTTGATTTCAGCAACTATTTACTTTTTCTTTCTTTTTTAGACATTTTTTTTTATTATTTTATTTGGTCTACCAAAAGTTAATTCTATATAGAGCTTTGCTTTGTTTACCAAGAAACAACAGTATGCTGTTGATGATAAACACTTTCATTTCAAGTAAAAAAAAAATGTGGTAACATCAAAATTGTGTTTTTTTTTGTTGTTCAGCAATTCATAAGAAACTCATTCAGAACATTCAGTTCTTACAAAAAAATATCTTTTCCTCTTTGAAATACATCATTCTTACTCTTGACAGAGAGATGGACAATAATAGGAGTAGCAGAGATTTAAAAGCAACCACTAACCTCTCTGCTTGTACATGGCTATTTTCTGACTCTGAGATCTAGCGAGTGGGATATGCATAAGCAGGCACTAGCATCTGAAATCGATGAGTCATTTCCTAGGAGGTTACTTTTTGTTAACGAGACAAAACTCTACAGAAGAAATTGCAACTTCTGCTGCTTACTTCACCGTTACATCAAAGTTTCAGTAGCCAAGATGCAGGAGGTGACATACTGCTTGTTCATACATACTTCTAAGGATGCAGGATGCAACCAGCGATCAAACGCATAATTGCTTCAAATAATTACTACCACATTAAATCTTTTTTTTCTCCAATCAGCTTCACTTCATATTCAAAAACAAACAAACAAAACACTTAACACGAAAATAGTACAACAGACACCAGTCTGCCAAAGGAGACCATGGCTTCTGAGTGATCTCAACCAACTTTAGAGAGGTTTACATTAGCTGAGAAAGTCTGTCTTCACACTGCTCACTGTAAGAGAATCACATATATATAGTGGTTTTACTCGCAATTAACTGAAAACCTTCTAATTTCACAGGGTATCATTCAACAGAGCAGCACTCAAACATCCCTGTGGAAATCCTGGTCATGCAGGAGTTAACAGCAACATATTTCACGTCTAACAGTAGCAGCTGGGGATAGCACTGGAGACTGCATAAACGGTTCAGCATTAATGCTGAACGTAACTCACAGAATTGAGATTTATTTTGAATTTGATGCTCCACTGAATGAAAATAAACTTCAAATGTAAAAACTAAGGTCACCAAAATTACTTGGAAGTACTCTCATAACTGATGCGGTACAGCATAAAACTTGAAAAATGTCCTAAAATGGATAGGTTTTTGCCTAAGATAATATACTGAAAGCATGAGAAAATCTCTAAGTCTGCTATATGAGCAACAAATGCATATGGTTCTGTTTCTGTTATTTTATAAGCAGATCTATTGCTGAACAACATTAAATACTCTGTTCCACTTCATAAAAAAATAGGGCTCTTCACAGTAATAAGTTTCACTGCTGCAAGTTTCTTTAAAACAGAGCGGTATGTTCCTTGCAGCTGCTACCAAGAGATGCTTAAAAAAGGTAAATGCAAAGAATAGAGGGCCCCAATCTTCTTAACAGCTTAAATGGTTGCAATAATGGCCTTGCATTAAAGCGTGCACAGACCCCATCCTGGGTTAAGAGGAAACATCCATCTACGCAGGAAGATTACTATGTCTTCACCACAGTGTTTCCTTAATGTTTTCTCAGTAGTTTTGTAATATTTCTGCAAACCACTGCTTTTCTAATCCACCTAATCTACTCGTGGGACCCTCGTTAAGACTCACTTCCACTCAAGTTTTACAGACGGGGGATAACGCTTCATATTGGAACTGCTCTGAACAACACAAAGTATAAAACATGAACTCCATAGAGAAAAATATCCATTTTCTGAACCTTATAGTACATAGTTACAGGTTAAAAAAATCAGCCCTAATATTCATAACAGCAGAAAGTCAAAAACAAGCTTCCTCTCTTTGAAAAGATTTAGCTCAATTCTGGAAGGGAAAACAAATGACTGGTTTCCTTACAGGGCCTCTTCCAGAGTCATTCTGTTCTAAGCCCCTGGAAAATAGGAATAACGAATCTTTTTCCTTTGGGGCTTTACACATCATGGTAGTCCAACAAAGCAAATGAAGAACTGAAAAAGAAGTTAGTAAAATGCTAGTTACAAATATTAATTTTCAAACAACATTTAAAGTAATAATTTTCTCTAATAGTTATTTTTTCCCCTTTTCTTTGATACAAGTATTTTCATACAAATGAAAAATTGATTTGTTTTCATATGACAAACATATTCCCAGAAACAATACTTGGCTAGGAACAGCTCTTGCACCTTTGATATATACTCTTCATAATTCTCCAAAAATAAATATACAACAGCTGTACACTGTAGATTTCTGCAGCATTTCCTGCTTTCTTTTAATCTTTTTTTTTTTTTTTTTTAAGACAAACGCAGAAAAAGATGAATTTATATACAACACAATTTGTTCCAGACAGTGAAAGCAGTTTTTCTAAGGGCCCTATTAAAACTCTTGCTTGGCTTGCTGGTCACAGGTAGAGCATCTTTTCTTCCTAACACGAATTCTGGAACACAAAGATGACAATTTAAATTTCTCTCACAAAGAAAACCACTGATATTTAAGACACAAAGCTCTCTGGTTCTAGGCTATTTACTTTGTATTGTTGCTAGTTACAACAACACTTTACTATTCTTAGCTCTCTTCAGCCTGGCCGTATATGAAGATCAACAAAATGGTTAAAGTAGAGGTGACCATTAAGACGCTGTCAGAAGAGCTGTGTTGTTCCCCACTGATGACAAATCAATGGGTGATGCTTCAAACAAACAAAAAGTTGATATTACGTGAACTTAAAAGGACTCCACAGTTCTTCAGTGAAAAATCTGCAATGAAGCTGGCTAGACGCTTTAGATTGATGATACACAATCATAAGGAGGCATTATTAGAGAAAAAAGAACAAGTGTGCAGTGAAGCTTTCTTCACACCAATACACACTGAGATGAAGACTTTAGATTTTCACGCAGTTAGAAAACCTATCTGTAAGAGAACAGCAGGTATCTTCGTGCCTCAAATTATACTCTGGCAACTTCTGCTTTAGATAGGTGAACCAAAGAAAAAAAGAGGAAGAATAAAATGTGAAAATTGCTAAATAACTCTCAAATCAAAAATGCTTAGATACACTTACTATGTATTATGTATTTATTTTGTATTATGTGTGTTCTATACAGAAACAAGAAAGGTCACTTATTCAAAGCATTAGACAAAGCAGTTCCCCAAAAGAAAGGGGAAACGAAAGCAATGCAATGGACTCCCTGAATCTGCAGGAACACCAAAAAATACAGAGTTTTCTTTCTTGTTGAAGACAACTGCCTCTGGCAACAGAACAACCCCCAGATGGACACTAATGCACAGGCAAGGTTTCTGTGTGCCCTGCTGTACCATCTGTGCTCGCTGCCACTGGAGGAAGGCACAGCGCAGGAGGGCTGGGCAGGCAGGGGGGACACCCAGAGGGCTGGGGGGAACACAGCTGCCGAGAAATGCAGCGGGGAAAGGCGGCTTGCCAAGCTATCTGCATTCTTCAGAGCTGGAAGTACCCGTCTCCTCCATCCCACGCCACCCAGGGTCACGGTGTCATCTCCCACAGTGCAAAGCAGTACAGTTTTGCCTCAGAGGAGTATCTGATATAAAACAAAACACACAGTGTGACCTTTGCTTCAACTTGGGGTTCCTACTTCTCTGTAGATTCACAAGGATACGACTTTCACTCTGCAACCTTGTATAACTCTCCAAGCACACTTAGTCCAGAAAATCTGTCATAAAAGGCATGAAAACCAAACAGTCTGCAGTTTATCTAAGACGCTTCCACGTTGCTGCTCCTCCACAGGACCTTAGAACTGATCTCCCCAGTGAATTTTAACAGCCTGAATAGAAGTAAATAAATCAAATCTCCTAATCACCCTGGTGGTTATGGCTCAAGCATCCAGCAGAGCAGCCAGAGGCACACGGCCCAACCGTATTTGACCTGCCCCACAGAAGTTATCATTTCCAGCTTTGGTTCTGTTTTACCTCACTGGCCCCTCTCTTCCACGCCTGCAGCCTGCCCAGCCCGTAGCCCAGGCCTGCGCAGCAGGCCTCTGCCTCTCCGCTTCAGCTGTTATTTCCGAGCAGCGCTGTTTCACAGCTTTGACCTCCTGGGAAGACGGCTGCCACCTCTTCCAACCCAGCTAAAACTTACCTCAGCTTCATCCCTTCCGTCCCCACACAGACAGAAGTCGCACAGAGGAAATCCTGCCCTACCTGCCAGGACCCAGACTCTGCCCACTATGCTCAGCAGCCAGTGAAGGTTAACGGGGGTGTGTGCCAAATTCAGATCATCTTCATTTAAAACATTCAGCTCAGGATTCTTTAAATTCAAATTCTGTCACACTTCGCCAACTATGACCACCATAACGCTGGGGTCAACAAGTATCTAACATGGAATCACTGCTGCCTGTAGGAAACTGTTGCCTATAGTGCAACAGTTATCTGACAAACTCATTCTTAAAAAACCTGGTTGCTACACGGATGGCAGCAGAATTCTGCTTTCACGTCCTTAGTTTACAGTAAGATGCTACTAAACTTGTTCCCTGCCAGTCTTATAATGAAATAGTTTGGCTTTCTTTTCTGTTCCTTACAACTTCGGTGCTCATACAGGCACCTGAACTCCTCCCAGCTGTGAGGAGGAATGGCTGTGAGACAGCTCCACAGGAACAACCTCAGCGTGCAAAGCCGAGCATAGGTGAAATACAGCCCCGAATCCAAGGCTGCAGCTCTCAGCCCCCTGCTCAGCCGCTGCCTAGCACACAGAGATCCAAACTCCAGGATGCCCGTTTCCTTTTCTTCATGTCACGCCTTTCGGCACGCTTCTGCACATGCACAGGGTGCTCCTCTGGGAGGAGCGGCCTTCATCCCGCAGCCAGGCTTGGTGCAAGTCCAGAGAAGGTGCATTGCTTCCCTGTAACTGTATTTCTTCGTTATATGTGGGTTTATGATAAAAGCTGCAAGGCACACAGCTGCAAGCACCATCAGCTAGAGCAATCCGGGCAGTATCAGCACCAGCATGTTTTATGCCCCACCTTCATATGCAGGCTTCGTTCTCTCCACTCTTTGATCCCAATAAGGGGGAGAGCAACCGGAGCTGAGGCGAACGGCTGCACGGGGATAGACGTGCACGTAACATCTTAACAACAGCTGGGACATGAGGAACATTTCTCTCCCTGGGGTGACGGCTACATTTACAAGCAGTACAGGAGTAAGGAAGCGAGACCTGCGAACTGATCACAACAAAGGTCTCCTATTTGAGAAATTACAGAAACAGTGCTAGGAGCAGACTGGGATCTCATCTTTGCTGCTCTTAATCCTGCCTCCTAAGGATCATTCCTTCCTCAGTGCAAAACCCAACCTTCATGAAATTCAGAATCAGAATTCTTTCTTCTGCCATTCATATACAACCTCTATAAGGCCTGAAAGTCTCCACAATTCCCTCCTGAAAATGCCCACTGTATCACATGTGTACGCACACAATCTTTAGGCCTGGAAAAGAAAATACAGTGGCAGTAGGTAACAGCATATTCTAAGCAGCAGCACTGAATATTCCTATATTCCTTTGTTGTTCTGTGTTTTTCTTCATTTGCTGTCAACTGGCACATGCAACCACAGAACAGCATGTTTTCACAATTTTAAAAATTCACAATTGCCTTTGGACATGCTCTGTTTGCCACAATGATGAAAAGACTTAATGCAGTGTCTAAAACACCAGTACAACATATATTACAGACCTCCTGACCCCAAACAGGTAGGTTATCACCATCTGATAAGTAACTGGGACAATAATGTCTGAAACATAAAAAAAGCACAAAACTACCAGAATAAATGTTAACAGGGAAATAATCTATTTTACATTAATATCAGTCCTAAGAATTTTTCTTGGAACCCATATGGCCAATCAGTCCTTTAAAATGAACTTTTTCATTTGCTGTATGACCAAAAGCTTTGCTGAAATCAGAGCTACCTGTCTTCTCTTTTTTTTTTTCTTCCACAATCAAAGCTTTTCTAACTGCACTTAGGTCCCAAAGTCATTTGCTCTTTACTACCACAATCCTCTTAATTACCTGAACAATTTCGTATTTGTATTTAACAAAACCGATTTTAGATGTTGTTTTCCTTGTACGCCTGTAGCCTAAACCTGTTATATCTACACCAACCAGGTTAGCTGCTGGATATTGTTTCTTCAAAACTGTGATCATTTCTTTTTTTTTTCTGCAGGACACAGCACTGGAAATGCATGAATAATTTAAAATGATGTACTCGATCTTATTTTTGTTACCGCCCATGAAATATCCACAAGCAGATGAAAAATTTCTTTGATGGATAAATACAACTTCGAATTTTATCCTATATCCAGACTGATTTTTAGTAACTTTCAAAAAGTATGGCTTACTTAGAATATAATATAATTGCATACAGTAATAAATGGTCTGTTATTTTTTCCGATTCAATGATAATGATACCTATAATACCAACATCCCACTTTTGAGGTTAAGACTGAGATGAAGCTTGCAAAATATCTGCACAGAATTGTATGCATGATGGTGCAAAAAAAAAAAAAAAAAATGCCACTGCATCCTATTTAAATGTTCATGTAAAGCAAAGAAAAAAACAATGATATTTGAAGAAGATTCAAAATATATTCAAAATTCAACCTTTGGCTTTTCTGAAAGGTAAACAAGCTACGTTCTTTTGCTGTTGGAAGTCAATACTGGTTTTAGAATTGATGCATCCATTTAGGCACACTGAAAATGAATTACACTAGACTTACCACTAGACAACACCAACCTAAACAATAGAGAGAACCCCTAGTGAGCTACTAGAGACAGCAACAGAGACCAAAGAGAGCACCACTGCCTGCTTGGCAGCCATCTGCGTGCATCCTGTAAGCTGGGTCATTTTTTAGGTTCAGGTACCTTCTCACGAGCATCCAGTGAGAACCACAAACATCAAATTCAGCTGCCATAATTGCTTCCAAGTCTCGTGCTCACCTCCTTTCCAAAGACCACCAAAATCCTCGCAGCTTTCCCTGCCATGGGTTATACCCTAGCATTTCACTAGAAACAGCAAAAGAAGGAAACGCCTCTGGCAAACACGTGTGATAGCTCACTGAAAGAGGTGTAGTACTGGAAAAATGCTGGCAGGCCACTTCACATTTTCTATTTAATACAAGAACAAGGAAAGAGCCCAGGAACTTCAGACACTCAAACTTAAAACTTGACTTCAAGCTGTGAAGAAGATGGAAACTTTATATAGCATTTAAACCAATGTAACTGAAAAAGGAGCAGTCAGTACAGATTCAGAGAAGGAAGGTCAGGTCTGAAAAACTTCCTTAAAAACTTCTTTTTTTTCTTTTTTTTTTTCCTTAAGTGCATCACTAAATTGGGAAATAAAGGTGAAACTAGGAACATCATCTATCTAGATATAGGGTAAGCAGTAGGATTGTATATCATACACTGGATTAATGTACAAGGTCAGAAAGTACAGCATAAGGAAAGAACTACTGAAATGGATTAAAAATTGGCTTGAGGACAAGCAGTACCAAGTATCTTTAGAACATAGAATAAATTTGACTTTACTGTCAGTGAAGCTTGTCATGTGGCAGTGAAATGATATTGGCACATAATGTGTCTAGACAGCATGCTTAAAAAAAACCCCAAACATACATTTTTATTTTATGTGTCAAGGGTAAGAGACTTCAGTATCAGACTACAATGCTTTAAGTGCAATGAACAGTAATACTTACAGCTGACCTTCCTTCCACAAAATAAAACCACCTTCTTCCGTTCAGTTAAAGAAAATGCCAACTACAAAGTCATTATGCCAAGTTGTAAGTGGTGGATGGAATAAAAACCAAACCTGTTTACTGCAGGGAGGAAATGCAGCTATTTCTGTAAATGAAAGACATTGCAGAGCTTACCATTTACGGAATTTAATATTTCTCTTGCTCTGTGCGTAATGACACATAATTTAGGGTCGATCTTAACTCACAGTTGCTGGTCTTGTCTAATGTGCATCTGTGATGTAATGCTCCAAATGCAAGGAAAAACATTTACCATGCTGAGATGCTGCCAAACACAGGAAAAAATGCATATTTTCAATGTGTATGAGCTAACTGTGGGGAAAGACTGCCTTCTCAACGATATGAAGAAGAATTTTACTGATGTACTCGAAAGGTTTTGAAGAAGAATTTTCCTGCACCTTTTTGTTTTTTTTCCTATCCTTATTCACAAATGCTAACCCTGCACTCAGGTTTTCATTTCTACAACTCTCATCACTGTATTACACACAAGACAGATAAAAAGGGCACCTTAAAGAGAACAGAAATTTCCAGATATTTTGGACTAGGTACGCTTGTGTAACAGCGATAAGCAACAAGAAGTAATTGAATACTGAGTTCACAGAAGGGATGAACATTTGAAAAGCCAATTTAAAAAGCAGTTATTGTACTTAATACCTACAGGAGATGCACAGCAGTTCAGCCAAACTAATGATTTTGTAGATTTCATCACTGTCAGGAGGTGGATTGAGCAACTATTTAATGAAAAACCATTTCTTCCATTCTTTTTCTAATCTGTCGCCATGAGTACAAAAGCACTCATTTGTTCAGTTCATGATCTATTTTGAAGCAGAGCAATCACCTGTTTCCCATTATAGCTGATACCTCTCTAATATTGTGTCAGAACAGCAGAGGAGACTATCTTCAGTTGCATTTCAAAAGAGAGAGACAAAAACAAAGCAGTTCCAGAACAAGGGCAATATATTTTTGGTAAACCCTATTGTCACGTGGGCTAGATTTTATTTTCCACTTCGCACTCAGAGGAATTTGAGAGAAAAAAAAAAGTAAAAGCCACCAATATTTAGGGAGACATGCTTTTTAACATATAGGTTACTTTCTAGAGATCTGTTCGATAGCAAACACCACGAAGGTTTGGTTTTGTTTTTTCAAGTTCTCATCAGCTGCAGCCCTCACATGTAGTTCAGACTGATAAGTCTTCGTATTTATATATATACACTTTAGCTACAACTTATTCATCACACTGATTAAACTAAATAAAGACGGCTTTACTCTTCCTGCTGAAATTCCTATTTGCCTCCATTGTGAAATTTAGAAAAATAAAGAAGAGTAAGAGTACATCCTTTTAAGTGCAGGAAAATACATTCTTTAAAATACACTGGAAGAGGGAGACAGCAACAGCTACCCCAAACAAAGATAACAACTAAAGGTCAACAAAGACGTGGAGCCAAGAGATCAAAATTGAACGAGAAGAGTTGCAGGCTGGCATTATTACAAAAACTACCAAACACTGTAAATATGAAGTTTTTGAAGTGGTGAAAAAAATTCAGATAATTATGGACTTAAGTCACAAAACCCATATACTTTGCACAACGCCCTTAACAGCAGCCCAGGACTTTCCAGTGTAGTGAGGCTCAAGGGCCGCACGCTGCCTCTCTGCCTGCTACCGCTGTGTTTTCTGAAACTCCTAATAGAAGAACATCATAAGAAAAGCTGAACTACATCAGACCAATAATCCATGCAGTGCAACATCACAGTTGCAAGCAGCAGCCAGCCAGAGGCCTAAAGCAGAACGTAAGCAGCTCAGATCTCCTCAACTGGAGGCTCTTTGAATTCCTCCACGGATTTTTCCTCCAGGAACCTGCCCTGCCTCCCCTTGAGCCCTTGCCAACTTTCAGCCCCACACCACTGCCTGGCAAAGCATTCTACAGACAAACCACATGAGATGAACAACCTCCTCCTGTTTTCAGCTTGCAAGCTGCTTGTTTCCTTTGATAATTCCTAGCTTTTGCAATGCAGAAGAAGCAAACTATTGATTCCTCTTCACTCTCAGAATTGTGACACTGTATTTTATGAGTTTCTATCATATTGTCTTCCTTCCTGCCCTGATTCAAAACTGCTTCAGTTCTGCTCTGTCCTTTCTGTGACAGAGACCAGAGCTGTGCACTGTGGTCAAGATACATGCACAGCCCAGATCTATACAGCACCGCAGTGATTCTCCTCCGTTCTGCTCTCCATTTTTCTTGATGTTTCCTACACTCAGTTTGCTTTTTCTTGACAGCCGCAGATCGCTGAGCCAACCTTCACACCCAGTTATCAGTTACAATGCCAATAGCTCATTCCCAGGTGAGGCCAGAACCCGTGATTTTGTGTGTAAGGCTAGAATGGATTTTTTCTGACTTGTTTCACACTACTTTTAGTTACGCAGAACTTTATCAGCCCTTTTATCACCCACTTATTTGGTCTCTATACAGAGTCCACAGAGGGACCTTGACAGGACGAAGAAATGGGCAGATGGGACTCTCATGAAGTTCAAAAAAAGGGAAATGGCAGCTCCTGCACCTGGGGAACAGCAAGCCCAGGCACCGCTACATGTTAGGAGATGACCAGCTTGAAAGCAGCTTTGCAGAGCAGGACCTGGGGGTCCTGGTGGATGAACTGAACAAAATGTCCTCACAGAAAACCTGTGCTGCATTAGGCAACGTCTTGCTGCAGGCTCAGTGCTACGTAGCACTGGTGAGATGCCTGGAGACCAGCTCTGTGCGAAAGACAAAATACAAGTTACTGCATTTACACACAAGAAACTCTCTTACTCCGAGGGCAGTCCAACACCGGACCTGCAGAGTCTCATGCCTGGCAGGTATTCAACCCCACCCCGCCCAGCAGGGGAGTTCCAGTGGACACCCTCCAGAGATGCCTGCCAGCCTCAGCAATTTTATTATTCTGTAATAGCTCGAGGCCGCAATAAACTTTTTTATTTCAGTATTTCACCCTTTGAGATCCTTGCCAAGGTTCTTCAGAAGGGCCCCAGCCTAGTGCTGTGCTTGATGACCTATCTCTGTTCTTTAGAGCTGATCGTTGCTTTGCCCACCGCACCTGCTAGTGGCTGGCAAAGCATCCTCTCGGCATCTCCCTGTACTTTCATTCTACTCTGAACAGAAAACAGTCTTTTTCCAATGAATATACCATACAAAGCATGGATGCATATACTTCTTGCCTTCAGAGAGCACATTTGTCCACTGCTTGGTCCAGAGACCACTGCTGAAGCTGTGTCCAACCCTTCCCATGTAAAATGCAACAGCCTTGACAGCAATGGACAGAACTGAGCAGCGAAGCTCCCAATGGGAACAGAAACCAAGTAACCTCCAGGATAGCATCACTTGCTGTCACTTCTGCTGGGATCCATCATCAGGGAAAATCATGCACATTGCAAAGGGCCCAACTATGCTGGAACAGCCTATAGGTATACTGGGAGCATCTCTCTGATCCAAAGCACCCACACCAGAGAACAGTGACCTTTCCAGCTCCTGAGCGGTTTCTTGGGATGGGCAGGGAACAGATAGGTGGATCTGTGCCATGACACTAGCACGGCAACATTCGTTTAATCATGTGTGTGCCAGTGGATGCTGCTTTGTATTTGCAGCCAAGCTCCCCACACAATCATTAAGGTGGAATTTGGTTGACTTACAGTGGGGCTCAGTCTCTACATGCATACCCTGAGCAAGTACATACTTATTCAAACCTCCTGTGCCCAGCCACAGCCTATGTAAATGCCACCACCAATTTGGGAGGTAAAAAAGAAAGCTGCCTAAAAACTGGAAATCACACTCCATTCAGAGATTCAAGCCTGGAGAGTAAACAGAGTAGATATTCCTGCTGGGAAGTTCCACATCACCTCTTGCAGAACAGGACCCCGAACCAATTTTCTTGTAACGCTGGAATTTCTAACAGTCTGCTCAACTCTGACACACTGCGTTGACCTCGTGTTACCACCTAAACAACAAGGAAATGCAATCCCACTACAGCATTGTTGCCGTGGTATTATCTGCCATGAGGTTAATGCCAGTCTGACTGAAACACCATCTGGGGAAAACAGATTTTTGAGATAAGTACGCAAGATCTGGAAAACATTCCATAGGGATATTCTTCAAAATATTCTGCCCAGCTGCTGCACAGTGTTGAATTATACTTCTGTTACCAACAGTGTTGAGAAAGCACCAAAAACACCATGTCACTGACACAAACCGATTCTTTGTGCAAGAGCCATTTCCCTAAGAGCTGTAAAACTCTCAGATCCAAGGAAAAGTCTTATTAAAAAGTCAGGCTACAAATGTTACTTGAGGCTGGGAAGCTTATTCCCCATTTTTCTTTTTTTTTTTTTAATCTAATTGGAGTTTTTATTGAGATATCTAATTTACATGAATGCTTCCTAGTGACACAAATGCAATCAAATGACACAATAGTTTGAGAACTAACTGTACAGATCTCATGAAAACGTACTCTCAAACTACATTATAAATTTAATTCCTGAAGTATCCAGATGTCCACATGAGATTAACAAAACATCCCTCTGTCCTCCCATTTCATGTGATAATATTCAAAGTATTTTTAGCCTTTAATACAAGTATCCCCAGTGCCATTAAAAATAGAAAATCAATTCTTGCAAGAGAAATAAAATTCCTATCCTGATTTTGAATCTGACATGCATGCATTTTCTTAACACAGCAGAAAATCTGGGGTACTGTTTTTTTTCTTGGTAAGTAACATAGGCTAGAAAGAAAAAGCTATTAAGTGAATAGGTATATATTAAGTGAATAGGTATATATTAAGTATATAGGTATATAGGTAATAATAATAGGTATATATATTAAGTGAATAGTATAGGTATGCCTATACTTCCATCAGCCTCAAAATAATTTACTTTGTTGTTGCAGGGGAAACACTCATCTGACATACAGAACAGCCACGACTCATAAAAACATGACTCGAAAGTATTTACATAAAAATGCACACGATTTCTGTTTATGGAAAGACATTTGTGGTTATTTAATGTAGATGTTTTCTGCAACTGTAAAAAATATTTTCCAGTGCTTCATAATTTAGACTTTAAAAAAAAAAAAAGCTAGGACTTTTTGTTTATTCTTGGAATACCTGCATGTGTTTTTAAAGGTAGCAATGCTTTACAGAACTAAAAGCTAGTACCAGTCATTCTCTAGTAAGAAATTAAAAAAAAAAAAAAAAAAAAACACACACACACTACACTTTCCCTAATTTACTCCACATTACTATGCTTAGTACAACTTCTCAGGTTTTAATGGAGTTGCCAAAATTTCCATAACAGTAATGGAGAGCTTTGCTTATTTATATAAAGAAGGATGACTTTTTGCTCTACAAGAAGTCATGACATTTTTAATGAATTTTTTCATATAGCAAAAACTCTTTATGCTGGTCTGACAGCCCTCACGGTCTCACTCCTTATCCTCCGCCTACTCTGAAAGCCACACAAGTCCCTAGGAACTAAATGACCACTCGCCATGAGTAATTTTATCAAAATATGGCCTCTTGCAGGTGTGGTAAATTCCTCTGTAGTGCAGCATTTCTATTCATCAATATTTTGTTGACTGAGTAAGCACATTTAGTCTTCTGCAGTCCACCCACTTTGCAAATGGATTTTAATAGATCTGTCAGGTTAGATTTTGTCTGATTGACAAATAATTGATGTTCAAATGCGGAAGGAACAAAGTGCATCAATTTGATTGGTTTTCCCACTTGTTTTGTGATGTACACACATCAAAATAAATAAAAAAAAAAAGCCAACCTTCACTCACACTTTTTCAAGCTAGTGACAACAAGTATGTAGTCTTGTGTACAACGCAATGGTCACATTTTTTCCAGAAGATGATCAGGCATTCTCTCCAAGCAGCTACATCCCCTTACAAACGCAAATAGGCATCAGAAGTGAAATTAACTCTACTTTGGAATAAACTGATTACGTACCTTCCTGTTACAAATTACTGTCCTCCAGGAGAAAGATAGCAGCTGCAGTAACAATACTAACGCAATGTAGTTTGGATTGGTTTATTTTATTGAGAATCTCAGCAGATGTTTAAGCAAGGCTGCATTCACAGGCTTACACATTTTGCAGTAAGGGGGTCTCATATACACGACATTTTTAGTTGCAATATCAGTAACACTGGAAAGCCCTTTCAGTTTAAAGCCTCTAAATCCACATGCTTCTCGTGACAGCCATGTGGAATTTAAATGGGACACACAAAAAGTACAAATTATTTTGTAAAGTCCCCATTGCTTTGCAGGGAATAGACGTGATGGGAATTTCCCTGGAGGGCCAACAAGCTTTCTACCTTATTCTAAAATATCTTCTGGAGATAGCAGGGAGGCTGAAAAAGAACTTTTCTTATTAAAGAGTTCAGCTTTTTCACTTGTATTCCTATTTGAGAATTAAACAATCATCAGCAATGCAGTTTTGATGCCACAGATGAGCGTGCCAATTTCCTGTCCATCTTGCTTCATGCATTCTAATAATCAAGTATTGACTTAGCTGTCTTTTCCTTTTCACTTTTCCCATTATTATTTTGGAAGAAAAAAAATGATCTCCCAGTATCAGAGGGAATATCTTTAAAACTACACTTAGTGAGCCCTGCAAAAATAGCACATTTTCTATTTAAAGAGAAGCATCCCACATGGAAGCTCCCCTTCCATCCCTATATCCTTACAACTGCCAGATAAAACAGAATCAGGTTCAACAGCACTGCACTGAGAAATGCAAACTTCAGAGCATGCAACACAAGAACCTGAAGATTTGATTTGGTACCAGTCTGAGACACTATACCAGTTCAAAAGGTCCCTGAACGACATAGCATTAAAACTTTTATTATTTTAGCAGGTGGCATATTATCACTTTTACAGACTGGTAATTTTCCTTATTATCCCCTTGACTGCACATATAACACAGCAATATGAACCTAATAATGACTGTGAAAATTTCCATTAACAATGGAGCTTGCTATTTATGTACACAGAATTTGGTACCAGACCAGTGTGTATGATTTTTTTAATTGATGTATTGTGCTACTGTGCAAGTCTGCAGGATTTTCACACTACCAAACAACAAAGTGTTACAGGTGTCTTCATTGTAACTTAGCATATTTATTTAGATTTCTAAACCTAAGTTTCCTCATCCATCCCAGTAACAGCTGAACTCCACAACAGGAAGCAAGCACAAAAACAGGTTATTATAAAAGAATCAAACTGCAAATTGTTTCACTCTAAGCTTATACAAAGCGTTGTACTTGGATGCACAAGTACAATACACAAGTATTAAAAAAGTGCAGAGTTATTCAAAATGCCTGTAAGTTACACTGTTGTTTCTCTTCTGTCATTCTATAATCCCACATATTCCTCCAAAGATACAGGAAGAAACTGTACATTAATAACCTTATTACCATCTTCCCAGAGAAACTGCTGCCCTGATGTGCAGAGAGAGCCTGCAAATCTCAGCCCCTAACAATTTGGTGCTTAATAAATGCTCAGAGACGATGAAAAAAATTCCTGCAAGTTGAGAGGTACCAGCCAGACACTGCTATTGCGTGGCCACACACGGGCACAGACACAGCTAGGGACCCAGGTCGCCCTGTCACACCATGTTTGTGTATGTTCCTCCATCCCTCCTTATTTCAACAGCAGAAGCATGCATCATTGCTCCCCTTGCTTTCAAATGATTGCAAGATAGATTACTGCTTCCACTCTGAAGGAAAAAAAGAATAAAAACATGCTGTGGTTCTTCCTGAAAAATGACGACAAACATTTTGGCCTGACTGCTGACAAAGAACTGGGGGGGAGGAGAGGCAGCCAGTCTAAATAATACTCACCATGAGTGCAACCCTTACAGTTAGAAACAGGGGAAATACTAACACAAAGAGCTTTACGACATTCCTGCGCTAGAACACACTGCCATTAGGAAAGCCCACTCTTTATTCTACATAAAATATGATCGTAAATACACAAGTGAACCACTACTTTAAATGCAATTCCTGCACTTCCTTGCTCTGCAATTCCTTACTCTCTTATTTGCTCCTCTGCTTACCAATAAGCACAGCAAAGCCTATACAATTTTCTGTGTCATTAGACAGCAGCTTTAGGGACAACTCCAGACTGTCTCCAAAAGAACCAAATGTAATTCTTCTCTATTGTCACTAGAAATCATCCTTACTAAACTGATTTTTACAGTCCCTGCAGCAAACCTGGTAACTTCATACAATTTTGCTCAAAGTAAAATGAATAATTTTCTGCATTTAACATGTTCAGCAATTAAGTATTGATATCATCGCCTCTGATTCTTTTCCCCTTAATTGGCAAATCAGCAAAGAAAGCACTGAATACTGAAATTATTCTACACTTACAAAACTGAGACTCAGATGAAGATTCATTTTGAGACTTTCTACTGAGACACACTCTTCGCAACTAACTGATACGTGCTTTGATCACTTGGCTCAGTTAAGAACCGCAGGCTGTTACTGAGGCGGACTGCAAGAATATGAAGAGTCGTATATACAGAGGAGAGAGGAGGTCAACCTTCCTCATCAATGGCAGGATTTGAAAAGACCAACACTACTGCAGTGGCTTATGCCTTTTTTCAGCACTAGAAGCCAAATGAGATCAGTGCTGGCTATTTTTCAAAAGCTTTCTTTTTATTCCATAGCAGAGCTCTGGAGCAAGCTTCCTTGTTTTAAATTATCCCTAAACCAAAAAAAAAGACAAAATTGCTCCAACGTTTGGAAATGATTTCTGTTCTCCTTACTCCCATATTCACTACTAGACAATTATCTGTATCTATGAGATTCTCCAGCATAGGATGTGAACTGTAGATAACATGAAATACAAGAATAATGCATTCACAAGACAACTGGGTTAATAAAAAACAAAGTACCACTTGTGCGGTTGCTTTTTATTAACTCAGTTGTCTTGAGAATCTATCTAACACGATTCGATCCCTTTTCAAAAGTACTTCACATCCTTCTCCCCTATGATGGTGCTAATTGATGCCTGATGGTTTAAAAAAAATCCAGGAAAGACAAGCAGGACTCTCCCACATTTTCTCTATAGTTTTTTGTTACTAAGCAGTTTTCAAAAACATATGGAAATAAGAATTCAGTCAAAATTACCTTAATAACCAAGTCAAACTTCTGGTGCAAATCCCTGTTTATTGGCTTCAGGAGTGTGAGCACAGCTGTTGTGAGATTCATATGGAAATACTGTGGATAATCCTCGGGAGTACCTGCAAAAAAGACACTGAGGTTTGAACAAATCTGAAAGATTGAGTTAAACAACATATTTTATTCATTAATCACCAAAAGAACAAAACCCAATCCTGTTACTGTAAGGATAAAACATTGCATTTTGTGTACATGTAACTTAATAGTATTACAAACATAATGCCTTTAATAATATCATCATTTCCTTACTCCCTCTAATCATGAAGGTTCCTCTCAACTGGGAACACCTAAGTAGTTGATAACAGCAGGAGTCCCCACACAGCTGCAGTTGGTGGAAATTCAGCTTCTTGGGTTCGAGGAGATTTGTACACACGTAATCAGCTAAGAGGATATATGGAGAAATGAGCTTTCACTGCAAATCATCTTCCACTTCCATCCACATTTCTGAAACCCAACTTGCTAAACATATGACTGAGATTTCTCTCTTCACCTTCGAAATAAGTTTCCCCTGTGGTATCACTGGACGTGCACTGACATTAATCACAAAGCAAACAACACTATGTGCCATGCTCTGCATGCACACATTTAAACAAAAAATACACAGTGAGGTGATGTGATATAAAGATTTTACAACTAAGTTCAAGATAGCCACGTTATTGCTCGAGGACAGTGCCCAGATATTTGCAATTTAAAACAGGTATTTGAATACTTCGGTTCTTGTAGCTCTCTTGCACCTACGGACAAACTCCTGTTGTTATTACTTAAGTATATGTCACCTTACGAATCTAAGAAAAGAAATTTCTAATCAGAGAGGAGGCACCAGATGAGACCTTACCCATGTCTAAGAGCTTCCATTTATTGTCAGCAAGTAGTGCCTTTGTGGCTCGGTTTCCAGGATACTCCCCAGCCCAGTCAAAATGGAAGCAGTCAGAGCCAAAACCCAGCCGTGAACTAGCAGGGCATGCTGACACAGGGCCACGCACACAGCAGGAGGTAAGAATTCAGCTACGGTGACGCTGAGCAGCGTGACTCAAGGAAAGCATACGGAAAGGTAGCAATGGTGGAGCGCTAATTGCCAGGGCTGGATGAAGCCATAAGACTATCAGATACTGTTCAGCAATAGTCCCTTACCTGCCTGATAGCTGAGCCTATACTATATTTTTTCTAAAAGACTAAGTTCTGTCCTTTGTGTGTATCAGAAAACTGTATCCACCTACTGTAGTCTTGTGTCTCATCCCAGTTTATTTTGGTTTCATCGCCTGACTTTCCCTCAGGTGGGGAGCTGTGAGAGCACAAGCCTGAACAGAGCAGGGCTCAGAAAGCCAAAGTGGTTAGAAACAGCATGAACTCTGGCATCTCACAGCTTATCAGTATGACTAAAAGCATCCGAAGAAACAAAAATACGGATTAAAAGTCTAAGATCTTTAGTCATTTTAGGTCTAGGAATAGTCCAGTGTAGCAGCTGAGAGGCAGAAAGCACTTCGCTGATAGTATAAATGCCTCATAAGTCCCCTGAGCTTATGGGTTACTGTATCTTAAAGCAGCCATGAGAGCAGGACAAATATTGTCAGGCCAAATCCTCAGTACAGCGTAACAGGCTGTAAGATTCAACACAAAAAAAAGACCACTTTTCTGATAAATGATGCTATTACTGTTCACCTTTGAAGTGGAATGATTAGAAACTGCTTTTTGAAAGTCAGTAGCTACCCCAGGAGATAGATTACTGCCCAAACTCATGTGCAGTAATTTAATTTGTACCTCATCATATGACTACTGTTTGCTAAATTGCATCTCTGTATATATAGACATCAAGAATCATATCTCTCTTCATACACACACACACACCACACATATTCTATGAATTTTTCTGTATACATCTATGCCATAGACCCAGAGAGTAGTAGCAGGAACAACCACTATGAAATAATTTAACCCCACCAACATAAATGCATAGTTTCTAGCTCTAAGACCTTTTTTTTTCTTTTCCCTTCCTTTAAATTTCAACTCCCAATTAACAAATCTCATTTTTTAAGAGCACCAAGCATCCAGCAGCAGTTCTGAGCACATGGCAGGTAACAGATTGCTTACTATTAGGAGGCTGCACATCACATGGGTTGATGCTGAAGCTAGGAAAAATCAAGAAAAGAAGGATGAAATCCAAAAAGCACCAAGAAAGAAGAAAACAAGGTTCCCTGAAAGAGAACAAATATATAGTTGAGGATGGAGATGGCTGTAAGAGGCACAAGGTGATCTACAGCATATAACGTTGTATAAAGATATTGGAAAAGAATCGAGGGAAAAAAAACAAGTAAAGGAGGAAAAAACAGCAAGGAGGATGATCAGGGAAGAACAGAGTATAACACAGCTGGAATGCCTAAATCCTAACCGATAACGCCTGCTCAGGTGTCACCTACCACAGGAAGGCTCCAAACTCCAGGATGCCTTACATGTTGAAAGCAAAGTTTTCCAGGAACTGCTTCTGCACGACACTTGCACCTTGACAGAGCAACCTTTAGTCCACACTGTTGCCTGATCTGCTTCCAGAAATGAGGAATTGCCTACTCCAGCTGTAACCAGGACAAGAGAATGGTGACAATGTGAGGAGCGCTTTTAGGTTTGCTTTTCCTGGAGCTGGAGGAGGGCTTCCACTGTGGGGCCTGCTGCCTTCCAGGCAAATGCATCAGGGAGCTCGCAGGGTTAGAGAGAAATCCCTGAAAATGTTGCTGTATTTTTTGGCTCTTTGTTTAAATATCAAACAAGTAGAACACTTAATTATCTGAAACCGGTGGAAGAAATCACAGAGACAGTTCCATGGTCAAAACCAGAAGCTGATGATTTAAAGGAAAAGTTGACTCTTCCCAAGGACCAGACCAAAGAAAGCCTTAAAAATACTAATAAAAACAGCTCAGGGTAGACTTTCAAACAGGGCTGAGTAGTCAATACAAAACAAGCGTAGCACAGGGTTGTGATGCAGTTAGCACAAAGGAACAAAATGGGGTGAGGCTGCAGATGAGAGCAACTGGGAAGATGGGCTGGGTCCTACCCCGTTTCTATTGCACACAGTACACGCAAACGGAGAGGGCTTGTATGCCAGGCACTGTATGGGGGTCTACTTGCAATGACTCATATATATTAAAATTCCTTAAAGTCAACAAGTGGAAAAAATTGTGCATGAAAAAAACAAGATCCAAACATTAGGTTTCCAAGATATCAAGTGGAAGATATGAACTAGTACAGTAAGGCCCCAGTTCAATTCTCTGAAGTACCTTCTCATCATGTACATTAGCCAATATTCGAAACAGAAGACAACAGCTCCAGCAGCACTCTGCTGTAACTAGTTCTCTAATCTTAGGATGACCTTTTAAGAATATTTAAGACCTGAACTTCTATCATTTTATCAGTACCAGTCCACAACTACTTGAACAAGCACATTCAGACATCTTGATACATTCTTTGAGAGGATTGTACTCAGAGGTCAGAATGAGAGAGGATGCAATAAAATGATGGGCTTGGGTATTTCTTCATTTCTCAAGTGCCTTACCCTCAAGTTACTTTTGTCTTCAGCAGTGCCATGCTCACATGAATGTGTAGCAACTTTCACAGGTGTTTATCCCATCAAGTGAGTTTCTTAATTCCTTTTCAATGGATTGCAGGGGAACCTGCTGTTCTCAGAACCAGAGAGGTTAACTTGTACCCTCCTCGTGGAAAGACATTTGGTGAAAGCAGCACTGAAACATTTACCTGACACCTGAAGAGCCAGTTACCTTGAAAGCATGACAGGCAGAGATCTTTATGAGCACTTAAGGATGAGGTTAGTAGGCCACATCAGGTGGAAACAAGTTATCACTGCAGTGATGTGGGGCTTCGTTAACGGAAAGGTTTCTTTACAGTAGATCCTAAAGATACTGAGAAAGATGTGCAGACTTTGTACATAACATCCATGGTGCCCAAAGCATATGCCAGGACTTGACTTGTACAGGTGTGCGGCAGAAGGAGGAAAGCAGGGTAAAAGAACCACCAAATTAGAACTCAGTCAAATCAAATAAAACTCAAAATCAATCTCATATTCGGTAAGTAGCTTATTCTCTCATTCTATATGCGCAGTTCAGACCTTCCAGTGTTTAAAAAAAAAAAGACATATCCAAATATATAAAGAAGAACTACATTTAGATCTAAAGCAAGAGAAAATCCATACCAGAAATATCTGTAAAGCCTAATTTCCTGTGAACCTATTTAACATTTTCTGCAGTAAAGGCTACAATATAAATAGCACTGCATACTGGCAAAATGAAGACAGACTTAAAATCTAGAAAGAAATCCTTTTGAAGATCATGGCTCAAAAAGAGAGAGAAGAAAAAGAGACAGTCTTTCCAGTGATCAAAAAAATCAAACTGCTATAAAACATCTTTCTGAATTATTTCTTCCAGGTCAAAACAACCATTCAAACATTAGAAATATCACAGGTTATTGTAAACACAATTTTTATTAAGTTAACTCCTAAGTTTACTCAAAGAACATTCAACAAATGGGCTAAATGTTGCACTTGGGCATAACTGTCAGCAGCTGAACTTAGAAATAAACCAAGTCAGTTTCCAAATATGCAAGTACTTGGTTTATTTGCTCTCCAAATATTTACAAACTTCCTTACAAAATAAGGTTTGCTGGAAAAAGACTAGTCACCAATAATGCAGCCCTTGGACTGCCAGACTTGAACCCAGTTACAGCCTGAAGGATCTGAGCTTCTTCCATGGGTATCCAAACAAAACCTCATTTATTTTCTCAGAGGATGCTGAAGTCTGCTGTGCTGAGGCTGATCTGCCATGGCCACGTCTCTTGCCATGGTGCTGGGAGGAGAGCAAGTGAAAAATGCCTGAAAATGCCTCAAGATCAGCCTGTTGGCACCAGGAGGGGTCAGGCTCCTGCTGCACTTGCGTGCACAGACCTCAGGGCTTGAACGCTCACTACAGTGCAGCTGTTAATCTGGGAAAAAAAAGGCAAGTGTGGCTGTATGACAGCTCTGAGATGCTCAACACAATTTGCCAGGGCTTCCAGGAAGCTCTCGGGGCCTGGAAGTCCTGTGAAGGGCTGCAGGACTTGGGAAGCCAGCAGGAAAGGGATGTGGCAGCACTGGTAACCTTCCCTTTGTGGATCAGTTCCAGAGTCCAGGACCCAAGGAACACCACCAGTTGGAAGCAACAGGCATGCTGGGAACAGTGCTGAGAAGGGAAACTTTGGGGATCCACAGGCAGGCTCTCTAGCAGCAATTAATTTGGAGAAAAAAAGTCCAGTACGTCAAAACTACCTAGAAACGTGATGTTATTTGTAATCAAGGCAAAGCTAAATGTTAACAATTTCCTATAACCCTAAGCATCTGTATTCCCATGACCCTAGCTCTCTGTGGTATGGTAGCCATTCTTTTGTACCCTCTTAAGATAGTTCTGAAAATGACAGACATACCAAACCATCAAACGCACTTTTTCCCCCTTTCACAGCAGAACTATAGTATACAGAAGCAATTTTTTTAAAATAAGCAGAACTATGCAATATGCTTATTAAAATCTATACTTTCACAGCCAGAAAACCATGCAGCTGCAGTTTAACACAGCAAACATGAAAAAGATGCAGTTATACAAAACACAAATTCTCAACTCCCATGCTAGTCACAAGGTACAGAAAATACTACGACATTAAGTCTCTGCTTGCGAAGAACAGGGCAGGTGGAGGACTGGAACTGCAAACCACTGCCCTAGGCCTTTCCATTATTAAATCATACAAGCTAAGCAGTTTGAAACAGATGCTGAACAGAAGAAAATCACAGGAGAAAAATAAATGGCAGAATGCAAGACACCCCCCAGCAAAGTGTCTATCTCTGAACTCTTTCTACAACTGCACCCCCCTCTGACCAAAGAAAAAAGAGGGAAATCATGCAAGCTCACAGGCAGCAAAATTAAAGTTGGATGCAGTAAGACCCTTTAAGTTGCTGTGACAGAAGACTTTTGGAAGGAAACTTGCTCTAATTGCCTTTCTGTAGCATCTTTTATTGTGCCTCTGCACCTGTGAATGAAAAAAACGCACTGCAGCATAGCTGTGAGCACAGACAAGGCTCTCTCCTTTTGCTTGCTGTGTTGCTCTGTTGCCCAAAACAGACAATCCTGAAGCTAATCTGAATAAATAATAACGAATACTGCGTCCATTTGAAATAAGCTTCTAAATTGCAATTAAACGTAAATAGATAGAACAACGATTTCAAACATCCCACTAACCACAAAATGAATTTTTATTAGGTTTCCACACTCCCAGTCAATCTTTCTCTGGCCATAACAAATCGACTGATCGTGAGCGATAGCAAGAGTAGCAGACACCAACCAACTAGGATGGAATAGAGGATGCCCGGTCGATCAGAAGGAGGCTGGATGTTTCGGTCTTGATCTATGGCTTGTATGGGTGGAGTGACACTGATAGGGTTCACATGTGCCTGAAATGAAAAATCAGACAGATTTCAAACAAATTAGAAAGCCAGTAGGCAGGTCTTTAGGTTTAATACAAAAACATCCCACTGAAAAGGATATTTGCTGAAATTACAGGAGAAAAAGTACTCGTATTTCAGAGAATACTTACAGCACAGGTCCCATTGAAATCAAAATTAAGTAGGTAATGTATATATTTTGTGATCTTTTACGCTTTTGATACATTTTATACTATAATGGTGTCTTCAAAGAAAGGCTCTAAGCTCACAAACGTTCAAGCAAATGCTTGACAATGCTACTACCAATAGTCCCTTGAATCAGACATTTGAGACATCATCACAGCAGTGAAATACAGCAAATGCTTTAAAAAAAGGAAACAAAAATGAATCCTATTTGAGAATCATTAAGAATGATATAAGAATAGATACTACAAAGTAAATTCAAGCCAAAGTACCAGACATTTCAAGGATGGGCACATCTGAAAAGTTTGGATGGACACTGCAGTAATTCACACTGCTATTGCACACCATGACGGAGGAGGGGAGCGATCTCACATGCTGAACATGGAAACAGAAAGCAAGAAAAACAGGCTTTCCTGTCCTTATTCACAAGCTTTCACCTTGTTCAGTATTTGTATTCCCATTAAGAGCATTCCCGTATCTTCTTGCAGCCTCCGTTGTTGCTTTGAATGTTTTCTGAAGCTTTCCTATGCCAGGGCTGACATTCCCAACTCAGACAGAACAGTTTCAGTAACCCTGGCTGTTTGGTCAACTAGAAATGTAGCTACTCCATTAATATGGACCAATCTTTTCCCTCCCCTTCTTGCAGCTTTTATTTGTGTGGCCAAAACGTTCGATAACCTCTATGAAAAACCAGTCACCTTTTTCTCCACATAGACTAAACCTGGCAGCCTTTGCCTTGGAAAGTTCTAGCAGTGCACGTTCTGCAAGAAGGAACTTGAAATTTAGCATAAGAATAGGAATGAGTCAAGTCCACGCTTGGCCATGTTTTGGCACAGCCTTTAGAAATCCCCCTGCCCAGATCCCGAAGAAATCTGCAAGAGCTTTAGCAATGCCTTCAATAAACCTATAGGGAAAAGAGGTGAGGCAGGAGGAGGAAAACGAGACAAGATGGATACCAGGGAACTTGTGAGAGAGGACAGTTAATACCTCCCGCTTCTGATTTTGGATATGGAGCCAGGGGCTGTCTGCAACAAAACACAAGCTACTCTGGCCAGGGCCTGCCCACCCAGAAGTCATTTCCCTCAGGTTACTGAGGTCCTGAGGGGCTTCTCCGGGCTCATCACCCAGGTCTTGCAGTCCTGCGTCGTTGCACAGCTCTCAGCTCCGGGTGCGGAGCATCTGCCTACCAAGACGAAGCCATTTCCTCCTCACTTCTGCCTTATGGCTTTTTCCACACTTCCCAACGAGCAGAAGAGGTCCTTTGTTTCCACTTTTGACTCTTTAAAAAATTAAACTCTTAAAAATGTAATGAGGAAGATGAGCTCAAAATAGGCACAAAGAAAGAGAGAAGAAGATATATTTGACATATGTTTGAATTTTTAAAATGCTTTGGGACTGCACAGAAGTTACATGCTGGGAGACAAGATTATTTGTAAGTGTCCAAGACAAAAAAAAAATGCTAATTTTAAACTTATAGATCAGTTGAAACACTCACAGACAAATCTAGATTATGGTTAAAAATATACCCACAACAGAAACAATCATTTGCTAAGACTAGCTAAGCATTAAAGCCACAATTACAATATTGCAGGTCAAGCTGAAATGTCTGAGTCTACGCTAGAGAAACGGTGATGGATCTAACCTTGCCAATAATGAGCTGTCAGCTGTACCTGACTGCTCAAAGTAGACCAAAATAATACTTAGTGGATATATAATTCAGATAGTAAGGACATACGCTTTGCTTTACTTTCCAGTTCAAGGAGAAGCTCAAGAGCAGCATTCAGAAAAACCACATTTGAAATTAAACAGATTTTACTTGAACAATAGCTAATTTATCCTATACTGCCACAATTACAGTAACTCCTCTGAACCAAAGCAATCAATTCAACAGAACCAACTTGTGTAAGAAAACAAAGAATGAAAGATTAAATCCATTACATTTTTATTCCATGCAACATGCAAATTGCTTTTCTAAGTACTGTACACACTCTGAAATGGGCTGCTCAAACTAGGAGATGTCGCGCAACGAGATCAATCACAATCAGCTGAAATGTTTAGGGATAATTTAAAGCAGTTTTGAATTAAATAGACTGATGTGCCTTGAAGCAAAGCTAAAGGTACTTTCCTATTGTTTTAACAGTCCATGGATAATGCAAGTATCTTTTCCACTTAAATTAGAACTATGAAAACAGAACTGCACCAATGATGCCCCCATTAAGTACACTAATGAATTTGTAAAAGCACATTTAAGGTCTTTCCAGAAGCTGTTCGTATACTTTTTAAGAAAAATGATTATTTTAAAGATTTGAAGTCAAAACATGCTTTGATCAATACAGATAATAAGCACTGTTATTATCTAGGGATATTTCTTTCTTTTGTGAGCACTTTAAAATTGAAAAAGGCTTTAGCAGGTGCTTGCAGCATCCTCCAGGTCCTGCTGATGTTGCTAGAGACCAGCAGACCACAGCGATACAACACCCGCCCTCGCCGGGACGTTCAGAGTAACGATGAGGCTTTGCTCGGCCCTTTGAGAGGAAGGCCACGGTCACATCCATGCAGAAGGTGGCTCCTGACTTAGGCAGAGGAGGCAGAGCCTCCTCGCAGCTCTGCAGAGTGGGCACAACCCAGTTCAAGTATTACAGAATGAGGTCTGTGACAGCCACCATCGCTTGTTAGATCCAACAGCCTTGCAAAACACACACAAAAAAACATCACTGTTACATGCAGCCTCAAAAGAGAGCTCCATAAAATGGTGGAAACTCATTCAAAAGAAGGGAAAAAACGACTGTTGAAGAAGTAAAATGCTTGCAGGGGGCCACGACTGCTTAAGGACACTCAATGGGAGGCAAACAAAAAGCTCGTACGGCTTTTATTGAGACAAGCTTGAGAAAGGGCAAGGGAAGTCAGCACGACCAAGCAGCGACGCAGGGGAAATTGCTCAGAATAACTAGGCGTCCTTCAAAACCAGCCACGTGCACATGAAGAACATAAAAAGGGTTCACAAGCTCTGGCAGAAACAAGTGATNGCTGCTGAGAAAAAAAACAATTTTAAAAAAAAAAAAAAAAAAAAAGAGATCTGTCAGTTCTAAGGCAAAATATCCAGTAATTTATTTACTTTTTCCCCATTAGGGAAGAGATCTCTCAGTTACTGGGTTTGGTATGAATAGACTTCCTGGTGTTCAGTAAAACAGAACACACAATCAGGCAGGCCAAGGAAAGAACCCCAAAAACAAAATTACAAACAGTATCACAAGCAACAAAAGTCAAAAAAATTCCTTCCTCAAACAGAACTGTGACAGGAAGTCTGCCAGAGTCTGCAGCACCAACAGATGATCAAGGCCAAAAAAAACA
>VXAA01001023.1:0-46159 GCA_013399115.1 Anseranas semipalmata
GGTCAAGCACTGGAGCAGGCTTTCCAGGGAAGTAGTGGATTTCCCATCCCAGGTAGTATTTAAGAGACATGTGGATGTGGCGCTTAGGGACATGGTTTAGTGATGGGACTTGGTAGGTCAGGTTGATGGTTGGACATGATGATCCTGAAGGCCTTTTCCAGCCTAGATGATTCTATGATCATCACCTCACTGGTCTTGTTATATTGAAGGCACGTTTGTTGCAGCGAAGGATACAGAATTCTGCTTCCTCTGAAATGTGTGCTCTTGGCTGCAGGATGGACGCTGCTCTCTAGTTCTGCAGGACGCAGTGCAAAGAGCTGGCAGCAGTTCACTGAACGTGACCTTCATGATTCTTGGAGCTCCTCAGTAAAGGGGGAAAACGAGGCAACTCTGAAACTTTCTGATCCCAATCCTGTGCCTGACTGGGATATTATGCGTCTCTTCAGCGTACCGGTGTGCTTGCGATACCTAATGTTGTTTTGGGATGATGGCTTTTTGACTTTTCACAGAAGAGAATTATGGAATTTGCTGGGAGCCAAAGGTCCTAGCCTGAAGTTTCTCGGCCCTGTCATTCTGATTATACACTTTAGTTTCGATTCTCTTACTTTGTGAAATTTGATTTAGTAGGAGGGAATGAGGTATACCTGCTTTTGCTGGGCTAGTCATTGATTAGCTCCTTATTTCTGCTGCAGCAAGGACAAATAATTTCCATTTGCTTTTCAGCAACATTACCAGGAATGTACCCTGTAATGTACCCTTTCTAGGGTAGCTAAGTGATAATGTCCTTTGTTAAAGGCTTGGTTTGTATTGGTAGGGTGGAGCTGCAACTGCCAGACCTTGTTCCTGAGGATACATCTATCACTACATTCCATATGGCTAGGAAAAGAAAGAAACTCAGCATTTCGGAATTTGAGAGAGCAGCAGACAAGCGACTTCCTGAGAACCAAGGTAAGGCCTCAGTCCAAAATTAGCTTGCTCTGCACTGCATTTGCTGTCAATTGACCTTCATCTGCTGCAGCTTAGCTCTTAGTAACTTCTCAGTTGAGTGGTTGTGCGTTTGGAAGCAAGACTGCTGTATCTTGTTCAAAGGGGATAGCAGAGAAGGTAATGTAAAGTAAGCTTTTTTTTTTTTTTAGCTAAGTCACAGGCTGTGCTCTAGTTGTGTACGACTTCTTGATTACTTATCCACCTTGGTGCTCTTTGAGTTTTGAAGCATCTCCAAAGGAAGCACTATTTGTCTCCCCCCAAATTCCAGAAAATTGAAAATAGGAGAAGCTGCGTAGACTTTGTTGCATTTACGTTAAATAAGTTATACAGTCCCTGTCTGATAAAAACATGTCTTGGAATTTTATAAAAGAAATAATGTTTTATATTGGAATAAGTGTTCCCTTAACATAAAGTTTGCAAATATGGTGAATATCACTTTTATTTTAGTTGCAGTTTGGCAGAGACGGGAAGGTAAAACATGTCACTCTAGTTTACATATTCTATTGGCAGTTGCAACTGGAATAGAATTGAAGGGTGGCACTCGGCTCCAGGTTACAGACGCCTAAATCTGTGTGCCTGCGTGTACACTAGGTAACTAAAGTGCTCTTAAACTTCAAATGAGACCTAGTCAGTGGAGTGTGGAGGGTGATTCAGCCCAGCCCAAAGTAGACACCTACATTTGATTAATTGTGTTCGACTCTAATGGGAACATGGACCCCTGCGTTTGGATATTTTACTCTGAAGCCAAATCCCACACTGACTCACCTGTGGTTGAAACATTGACTCGTCTTTAGCCTGATACCTGCTCTGAACATGTTTGTCTTGGTAAGAGATGGGCAGTTCTGTAAAAGCAGAGGCGATGTGCTGTAGTAATTACTGGTATGAGCAAGACCACTGCTGTCCAGGTCTGCTTTTGTACTTCTGGAACTTTGTGGGTTGAACAGGTTTGAGTTACACTTGGACAATCTGTGGAGTAGCTAGCTATATTTCTAAATCTTCCAGGTGCTTTAATGATGGTAAAGGGTTGCCAAAGGGTTGTTGTGGTTGAGGCCCTAGCATCTTGCTATTAATGTGGTAAGATTAATATTATTGAGTGTGAGAGCATGTGGTGTGTTAAATTGCCTTTGAAATAACTGATTTATTACCCTTTTAGAAATTGCTTAGTAGAATTCTAATGAGCAATTCTGGAATGCAGATGAGAAATTGTAAAGTGAAGCAATTATCTCATTCTGTTCTTGCCAAAATGTAACTTTTGAGGATTGTGTCATAACTGGCTCTAGAAAGAGGAAGATCTTTTGGGTTATTTCTGTAGAGCATTGTGTAGAGAGGAATTTCTCAACTAAAGCATTACCAACTTTTTTTTTTTTTAGCTCATTCAGTGTTGGACAGCACTTTGGCTCGGTGAGTTTAAAACAAAATATCTTAACTTCTGGCTGTCCTAACTACAGCTGCCTAGATTCATCACCTCTGTAGCTGTGAACAACATTATAGATAGCTCTTTATTATGAATCCATTTGTGTTAATGATACGATCATCTGCCACACTGGCAATGAAACCTGAAGGTGCTATACCACATGCCTTGTGATTTTCTGAAACTGTGACTCTGTGCTGCACATGCAGGTTAGTCTAGCCTGTATTGCGACTGTTGCTCCTGCCTTCCTATGAAGGTGTCACCTTTCCTCTTTTTACTTCCTAGGGTCATGCCTTTTTTTCCTTCCATTCCTCATGTTTCCATGTTTCCAACAGTAAGAGCAGGCATAATATACCTTAGATTATTATCTCTGCCTGTTAATTGACTCGTCACATCAATGCAGTCTTTAGTCCAACTTCCCTGGACTTAAAAGGCTTTTTGGCAAGTCAAGAATTTCTTTTCTTCTGTTGCACTTGTACTGTGCTAATGATCCCAGCCATAGTTAGCAAATTTTCACGTTTCTCACTGCAGCCCTTGCTCGTGGTCCCATGCAAGGCAATTCATAAGGCTGCATACTGTACTTGCCATCTTTTAATCCTCTCTATCCTGAATCCCCTTTTTGATTGAGCTGCCCACGCAGAGGGACAAGAGGTAGCTAAGATGGCCAGTCTCTTTAAGGTACAAAATATGGACGTTCAGATGCATTCTTTCCCATGCTTCTTACGTTGCTATCTTAGCTCCCATATCAAAAAGTTTATAGTGTGTCGGTATCTATAGGTTGCTGTAAATACTGATACTCAGCAGCTTCTTAGACTTGCTCTCAATCCTATCTCCCCGCCCTTATCTAGAGGACATATTTACTCTTAAACATTTGTTTGCCTTTTTAAATTATTTTAATTTTGTAAAGATTCCTGAACCTTTTGTCAGATGCATTGTTTCAGCCCTCTCTAGGTAGGAGGCTGTAAAACCACTCTGTTTCCTGATTTCTGTAATACGTATTCTGATGTTAGGTGATAGAATGAAACTGGAACATTTGCTTAAAGTGGACTGGCATGTAATCTCCAGGGCTTCTGGGGGCAATTCTTCCTAGCTGAGGGGTTTGTGAAGTGTCTCACTGTTAGTGGCCCCATGTCTGTAATCTAAGAGCAAAAGGAGAGTATGTAGGTTTGGAAAACAATTTCTGCCTTCCTGTTCTTACAGTTCTCTTCGCATGTCACTTGGTTCCGTGATTGCACCAGACACCGTTGAAAAGAGAGGCTTACTCCGGAGGCCAAAGACTCGCAAAGCTATTGACATTGTAGCTTTTGAAGGTGGAGTGGAACAGAACATGCTGCAGAGAAAAGGTTTCTTTTGTGCTGTGACTTCTGTTTTGGGAGGGAGGGCCTTATATAAGGTGACTTTTAGAAGCAGTTACTGCAGTGTGGTCTGTATTTTAAGATTTAAAGGCTGCTAACATGTTCACAGAAATCCAGTGTAGTTTGGGAGGCAAGATTTAGAGCAAGGCTCTGCACCTGTAGCTGCTTCAATTCTATGCACTTTTAATATGTACTCCACCCAGCCTGGTAATACACACCACGCAAATTGTATTCTGTATGGAATCGTGTTCGTAACTGTGGGTACTGGGGAGATGGTTTGGTAGAGAAAGTTATCACCACTCTTCAGTGGCCCTGTGGTTTCACAGTTTGATCTGTTGAGGATGAATAAAATTTGACTAAATGACTTAGGTTTTGAATTATGCAAGGCCTGGTAATAAATGTGTGTCCCTATGATCTTGAACAGTTTTTCACATAAAACTTGTTTTAAAACTTTCTAAACAGCACAGAACTATCTTGTGGACTTGCAAACAGCATCCATGATTGAAACAGCCACGCTGACAAGTGATGCAGAAATCGTGCTGAATAACACAGAGCTCTTTGTTCAGCCTCAGTTTGGTGAACAGAGCCAAAAGAAGCTTTCTGCTCTTGAACCACAGCTGTCAGAATCAAAAACTTCAGCGCAAAGAAGCAAGATTTCTAACGCAGCTCAGGAGGAAGCAAAGCTTGTGGGCCTGGTATCCAGTGTGGGCACAGACGAAGGAAAGACCCAAAGATATTCTGAGGAAGACTTAATAATTGATCATGAACATGTTGACAGAATGACTTACGTATCTCAGAAAACATCTGCAAACCAGGGAGAAGATGAGCAAGGTCATTCCCAGCAGAGTGACCCAATGGAACAGCTTTATGATTCGGAAGAGGTGGCTGGCAGTGAGTACTATGGGTTAGGACTTGGAGGTAGCAGGTATTATCTGAAATCACAGAATCACACCATGGTTGAGGCTGGTGGGGACCTCTGGCGACCATCTGGTGCCACCCCTCTTTCAGCAGGGCCACCCAGAGCAGCTTACCCAATGACCATGTCCAGGTGGCTGTTGAACCTCTCCAAGGAGGGAGACTCCACAGCCTCTCTGGGCAGCCTGTGCCAGTGCTCGGTCCCCCGCACAGCACAGAAGTGTTTGTCGATGTTCACAGGGAGCCTCCTGGGCTCCAGTTTGTGCCCAGCGCCTCTTGTCCTGGCACTGGGCACTGCTGAAAAGAGCCCGGCTCTGTCCTCTCTGCACCTCCCTTCAGGTATTTACAGACATTGATGGGATCCCCCTGAACCTTCTCTTCTCCAGGCTGAACAGTCCCAGCTCTCTTGGCCTTTCCTCATAGGAGAGGTGCTCCAGTCCCTTGATTGTCTTAATGGCCCTTTGCCAAACTGTCTCCTGGCTGTGTAAATGGGAGCATATTTTCCTCGTTCTGCATAGAACAGACCCCAAGGCATGGTTGTAACCCTTACATTTTTCTACTTAGTGACCCTGGGACAGCTAGCCAGGACAGGGTCTGCTGGAATGAACAGCTTTGTGCAGTTCTTCATGGAAAGCAGAAATTTTGATTGAAGTACAGACAGCTAATGTTTCTTTTTTTTTTTTTTTTTAATGATCCTTTGTCAAAAGGGCCACATAAGCAGCATTTAGAGAATGGTTGCTGTACTCAGTATTGCTCAAGCCAGGAGCGGAGGTCTTGCCACGGGAAGCTTAGAAATTAATGCCTGGTGGACTATTGCACCGTACTTTGCTTCTGGAGGGTTGCCTGTGGCAAGCTTGGTGGGAAAAGTTATTTTGAAAGGAGGAGGGAAGAGATGAGCAGAAGGCGGCTAATTGCTCTGAAGAGTCCAGTGGCAGGGACTTTTACCACAAATGGGTAGGTAACATGGAGGAAAGCGTGGAGGATGTGGAATAGGGGACTGGATCAAAGGAGAGGAAAAGGAGGGGGAATGAGAGCGTCTCAAAGATGCTGGGGTTTGTAAGCTGTTAATGTCAAAGGTTAATGATTACATAGTTCTGCTGTTTTACCAGAGGTAGCTAATGTCAGCTTGCTCTTCAGTGTGAACTGAAAAAATATCTGCAAGGACTTTTCCAACGGATTTCCTAAGGCACATGCAAACTTTCTAAACTGTTTCAAGCGAAGTAAGAGCACTTTCTTGTGTGTATTCCTCCCTCTGCATGGTTGTATTCTTATTTACCAGAAAAAAACTAAAAGTGTAAGAAAATACTAGGGGCAGCATTAATGCTCTCAATTTCTAGCTGTTAATAGGTGGAGCTCCTCTTTGCCATCCAGAAGTTCAAGTAGATGTTTGAGATCCCCAGTCATTCTAAAGCCTAGGAGATCTTTCAGCATGTCTTTGAGAGAAGTTGTGTCCCGTATAATTGAAGAACTAGATGTAAACGATAAAGAAGAAGAGATGGCTAATGCAGTGAATGAAGTAGAACAGGAAGAGATTTCCGGAGAGGGTAAGAAGTGCTTTCAGTGTTGCAAGGGAATGGAGTACTTCAATCTGATTAGAGACAAGTGGTTTTAGGTGACTTGCAGAGTGAAATAAGACTTTATTATGCAGTAGATTCTGGAGATAATTTAATTCAAATTGTATCAGAGACACTGTGAGCGTTTCCAGACAAGCTTTCTAAAAGTAGGCTGTGACTCACTCATCTGCTCCCTTGTCAGTATTTGCTTCCTTCACGATGACTGCAAATGGAATAAATTTTTGTGTTCTGTAGATCCATGGTACTGCTCATCTTCCTGTAGGAAAGGTGATTAACTCTTTCTTGGCAAGGGATATGTCCAGCTAATCACTTTTTGCTTGTCCACATCTTAATGTTTGCTCTATTTATTTAAGCCATGTTGGCCTTTACCGTTCTCCGGTACCTACCAGCATCTTTTTCTTTTCAAGGGCTTCAGGGTTGCCCTCCCGTAAGGAACAGTGATTGTCACTAATAGGTTGGGCCTTAATACTGACCTCCTTGTTCCTGGAACAGAGCAATTCATGCATGCTGCCTGCTGTCACAAGCACATTCTCCGTTTTCTTTGAAATCCTTTTGCCATACAAAAAGTCAGTAAAAACTCGGCACATGTGCTGAGTTTAGCAGGTATTACACATGCACTACGTAAAGCTTTTGGTAGTTATGGACACAAATTCCCATGTTTTGTTGATTTTCCTTTTTCAGAGTCCAGTTTAGGTTCCTTTTTCTTTCCTATTGTTTCTTTGTCTGTCTCTTGAAATGAGAGAAGACAATTGCCATATGGATTTAGCTTTCTCTAGGCTTTATTACGTCTGAGGTTTCCTATGAATTATCCGATGGCAATATGGAAAAGAACAATCTATAACACTGACAGTATTGCTATTATAATTTTAAACTTGTAGTGTCAGTAAGTAATTGCTTGCAGATACCAGGTATATCAGCAAAATTAGTTACCTTTTTATTGTGGTAACATAACCTTTTTGTTTTAAGCAGTTCTTTTGGACTAGTTCGTTAGGGTAGCAGTTATTCTGCATTTCTAAAAGTACAATTGCATGAAATTGGCACCCTGTAGTCTTTCTTGATTCTTTTGTCCTGTTATAGTTTTACTTCTTGCCCCTCTGACTTGTGAAGTTTCAGTGGGATGTGACTCGAGGTCGATGAAAGTCACCTCAGAATTGTTACAGTTCTGTGAACAGCAGCTCAAAGGTTAGGGGGTGGTCAGGCAAATAACAAGTAACTGTGAAAGGAAGAGATGACAAAGTGGTAGACATCATTGTGCCCCAATGGAAACAATTGTCATGCTCTCCTTTTGAATGCTGCGTGTGGTTCTAACCTCTACATTTCAAAACAGATTTAACAGAACTAGAGAAGGTGCAGAGAAAAACGTTTGCCATTAACGATAATCAAATGTATGGAGCAGTTTCTGTACACTGAATGACTAAATATAAGGACTTCTCCGCCTGGAAAAAAGACAGTCGCTCTGGGAGTGAAATAGAAGAAATTTAAAAGGAAAACCCTTGAGCAGCATGGAGGAGATGATTCAGCAAACAAATTGAAACAAACAGCTCCATGATCAGTGCAGAAACTAGAGAGGAGCAAACAGCACTGACAGCTGGCAGGTTATACCAAACTGAAGGAGGTATTGCTGCTACTAGCCACAGTAGATGAAGTCAGTAAAAATTAGACTTGAATATATCAGTAGCAACTGGTACTCCACTGTTACTGCATCCCTGTAGTGGTCCAGTCGCGTGGGAGTGTCACCGGTGGCTGTGTGCCTTAAGCAATCTTAATGTTCAGTTGAGCTTCTGCCTTTTCCCCGCAAAGCTAGTTAACTTTAGGCAAGATTTTGCCCTCTGTTGCTGTAGGGAGCCTAGTATTCTGGTTAATGAGATTTGCTGTTACTGAGTTTTGCTCCACCTTTGGTCGAGTTTCCTTGTCCCTTTCACTAGGGCTCAGGGCTCCCAAGACCTTGGCACTTGTACTTTTGAGTGTGAAACCTCCCAGTCATTAGAGGGGATGGTAAAAATCTGCTTTTATGGCTTCTGGTTCTGGACTCTTGAGGTCAGCTGAGCTTTCCAAATCCTTCAGCAAGTGTCACTACTATGAGAGTTCCTAGTAAGATTTTTCTAAATAATGGCTTGTGTGGGTTTGTGCTGGAATTGAGCTACATGATAATCGTTGTGGGCTGTAGTTTGTGTGTAGGATACTTAAGTAGCTACTTAAGTAGCTGAGGTTTTTGAAGGCATGTAAGTCATGTCTCTTTATTTCTCCTCATCCTGCCTTCTAGAGGCTTGTTAGGGTTGGTTAAAAACACTGCTAGGTGTTTTCCTCTTTGTAGTGCAATGTATCTGTTCCAAAAATGTTTATTCAGAAAAACTGGGCATGTGGTTAGCCATCTATACCCATGAGCTGGAAACGGGGAGGAGAATCTGAGCACAAATGCTAGGTATTGCTAGATTTAAAGGAAAAAAAATTGATCTTTCACACAATCGCCAGAAGTGAGAGGAGTCATAGAGAGGGTAGATCTTGAGGAGCTCTGGTTACAGATAAGTAAATTTCCTTCCTTCATTGGGATCTGACATGCACCCTAAATAGGTGACAAACTCAGGAAAAGTTGTGAATCGTAAATTTCTGGAAGGGAACTGCATCTGCCTCCCTTATTTATAGCTTATGGCTATTGATGAGTTTACTTACCAAGTAAATTTTAGCGATTGCTAAACTGAGTGCTGGTGGTTGATTGTATTTTTTGGTAGGTGTGACTGATGATGGTATTTTCTATTTTAGCTACAGACCGCCAGTCAAATGCTGGATATTCTGAACATTTAGAGAAGAAACTGACAAAAAAAGCAGAATCGCAGATAACTACGGCACAGGATGCCAGAGTCGAAACAGAACTGACCCCTTCAAAAGAAGGAGTAGCAGCAGAAAGCAGCGTTGAACACCGAGACTCTCCCAAAGCTGGTGAGAACAATCAGATTAATACCTCTAAAGCTGTATTATTGGCATCAGTGCTGGGAAAGAGACTTGTTAACTTCTGCAGTCTGGGCTAAAAGCTGGAAAAATATCCAAGTAATTTTGACATTTCAGCTGAAAGACTGCGTTACTGCTCAAGTAGAAGCCAAAATTTTATTGGCAATAGTGTTTAGAGATGCATAATTGCAAAAAGCTTCTTTAATTATAATTTACTAGGGGGAATTTGAATCAGGCAAAGACTGGTAAAACTTGGAGACCCTCTGAATGTGTTGGCAAATCAAGATCTCCAGAGTTACTTTTCCTAAATTACAAGGGTCTTCTGTCTTCAGCATGCTGCCCGAAGGCTTTGATAATGCTTGTTCTTAGGGGAGATCCATCTTTCCTTGTACTACAGCTGCTACACAGTTCCTTTTATCAAAGGAAGCCGATTTAAAGGTAGCTCAGATAACAACTTCACTTAAGTCTCATGGGCTTCTCTACGTTACCAAGTGCTATTTTTTACATGATCTCTGCACACCTAGATGTAGCAAAGGGAAAAGTCAAGGTTTTGTCTGTGCTTTAGCTTACCTAGCTTAATGTATTGACTTTCTAATCCTTGAAGATAGGAATATGATAGGTGGCAACTTTGTCAGGAATGGGAAGATGGGTTTCATTTTTATGAGTGCTCTGAAATTTTGGCTGTGATGCTTGTTACAGTGATGTGTTCTTCCTGTTTTGGAAATCTAGAACCAGAGATAGACAGAAGTGTTAGAGCTGGAAGTTTGGTCAGGCATTCTCATGCTTTTTCCTCCATTGAAAAATTTGGGACAAAGCCATTAAAAGAAGCTGTTGAACGAGCATATGAACAAGAAGACAGGGCTGTCACGGGAGAACTGGATGGTCCCGAAGAAGAGTGTACTGAGGATGAAGCTGAAATAGGAGACCGTGAGAGTGAAGGTAAGAACTTTTGCAGCAGTAGCAGAAGGCAGTTGAAGATCTTCTTTTCTTGCCCGATATCTCTCACAAAGTTGAGGAACAACATAGATTAATAACATGATCAACTGGTTAGGCCATCAGATAGGCCAGGGGAAGCTGTTGGCTGATATCCCCAGGGCCAGAGAGAAGTGCAAATTGCTACTGGCTCATCAGGTGCTCCATTGATAATCTTGTACTTTTTGAGATAACAGTAGTGGAAATACACACAACGTACTAGAATGAGCGCAAAATGGTTTCATACAGTGACACAGAGCTATCTTCCACTTTATTCTTACTTCTTTCCTGACTCCTAACTTCATGCTGAGTTTTTAATGTCTTAGCATTGAACTGCTGTTTTCAGAGCCATTTACGTGACTCTGGACTTTAAAGCTAATGTAGAACCCCATTCTGTTTGTGTGGTTACAGATTTCCTTTCCAGTTGACCAAAAGAGTAGACTGATTTTCCAGAAAGCTGAGAGGAAGTATCTGTTTCTTGGCAGTTTTTTAGACACTATCATTCTGCTCTGTTGCCCCAAGTGTGTTTATGCCTTTTAGAAGGACATGGAGTTCAGTCAAGGCCACATTTGAGAACACCCAGAATGTGTCTCAGTGGTGGCTTGGGATTGGTCTTAAAGTCTTTCAAAGTACAATATACCCTGAAATGAAAAACTTAACTAAGGGCATCCTAAAAGAATCTTGTTGCCAGGATTTGAGGCATTGTGGGGAAATTCAGCTGTAACAAGAACATGATTGATCTGGTATGCTTTGGCCACAAGGAAAGCTGTAAGTGTTCTTAGGGTGTGAATATGTGTATCTGTAACCCAGCCATATGAGGAGATGAAAAGATCTTGCTGAAGAGAACCCTGTGGTGCTGATAGGGTGGAACAGTAAGAGTAGTGTCTTCCAGGTCTCATTGGACAAGGAGAGGAATAAAAACAGGAGAAAAAATTGAGAAATTATGCACTCTTGTCGTAAAATTTACCTCAGAAACCTCAGCATAACTAGTCTCTTCCCCTGCATCCTGCTTCATGTCCCTCCAGCACATGGAAATATTTATTCAGAAGAAGCTAATGCGAGGAACCATAACATCTTGCCCAGCCTTGCTTTCTGTGAGAGACTCCTGACCTTTGGGTTTAACTCGCACAGGTAGTCGAGGCCTCTGGTAGTTGGGCTTGTCTTCTGTAATGGGACCGGTGTCCTAGCCCCTAGGGAGGGTTGCAGAGTTGAAACTGTTATCGAATGTGCTGGATTCTTGAGGTATACTCAGCTTGCAAGGGAAACTGGCAGGCAAGAAGTCTTCCAGGACCACTCCTCTTCTAGACAGGAAGCTGCTTAGAATTTCAATTCTGTTAGCATTGTTTTCTTTCCTGCTCTCATTTGTTACAAAGTAAGTGAAGGAGTTCAAGAGTGAATGGACAGGTCGCAGATCAGACTTGGAGGAAACTGCTATGGGTGGTTCACAGCCAAACAAAAGGTGAGGTGTTGACTCTACATCCTGAGCCTTAGCTGGAGGGAATTTCTGAAAGTCTGTGAATATGGGAGATGCTTATAGGCTGACCATTGTAACGTGAATTTCTTGCTCTGCTCATCCCTGTGTTCAGGAGAATTTGATGCTGATTTAACAGTATGGCAATGAGGTAGTTTTCAGACTTTGAAGATCTCTCTGGGAAAAGAGGCTGCAGCTTCTTGGCAGTTTAAGTCGATCTAGTCCCTGGTGTGCGTTCCTACACCCTGCCCAGCCTGATGGGCAGGAGCTGGCATGAGAGAAGCCGCCAGAGGAGATGGAGTGGATGGAATTGCAGCAGCCAGCAATCACACCGGTTTAGGGTGCCATGGAGCCACTGCTTGCTACCACAGTGCTTGCTGCAGGAACACTGAAAATAGATTTCTGTTCCTCAAGTAGCTGGTACTTTTTTTTTTTTTCTTCCTTAGAGGGTTCCATGAAGACACCCATGTTTGTTCGTGCTGCAGCCCACAATCCACTTCCCGTGCTGTCAACTCCACGTCCTGCAAAACGTTCTGCTCCCATGTAAGTATAAGCAACCTTCAGCAGTGGCCTGGTAGAAGTGTACCTGGGGGGTGCAAGTAGCAGGAGGAGAGAGCCCAGAGAGCTGCTTTCCTGACAGCTGTCCAACATGGAGAACCCAGCTTCGTCGGTTGTTTTGTCCTTCGTCAGCCGTAGCAGGGACTAAGCAGTCCTGAATTCTTTAGTTCGTCCGTGGCTTTAGCAGTTGAATATAGAATTCTATCAGGTGAATGTCAGCACTCCCAGAGCAGATCGCAAGGCTTTCCAATGGATGATTAATACTTTTTTGTGTTGAATAACAAAACCTTTTCCTCGGAGTTCTTCAACTGCTATGCTAGCCTGGAGCCCTAGACTCCAGCAGGGGATGCAGAAGCCTTTGTGCAGGAGAGGGAGAATTACAGATTATATTACAGTGATCACATTAAATGACATATTTGCATTGACTTTTGAAATCTAAAGCTGTATGTAGCTGCCATGTGATGAGTATAAAATTAAGCTTGCTTAGAGGCAGAAAGTGAACCTGTTGTCTGCATTACTCTAAAATAATTAGAAATTTGTCACCCTTTTAACTAGAAATTTGGTGAAGCCATATGTATAGCCATATGTATAACCATATGAGAACCAGTAACAGTGGATCCTAGGAAACAGGAGAAATTTTCTAGCCAATGTCTCTAGATTTTTGTTTATTGAAGCAATAAACAATAAAACCAAATTCTTTTGTTCTATGCTGTTGGGAACAGAGGTGAACGATGCTTGTAGAAGGTGCTGAATTACTGCTTTAATCACGAATAGTAAAATACACTTACAGAATAGAAAGAGGAGTCTTTGCTGATACTCTGCTGGTACGGAACTCTGTTATAACTGAATGAACGTAGATTTGCTTTGGTATTTTGCACTGGGACATGCTCTTTTTATATATAGGGAATGTCTGAATACCAATTCTTCTGTAGAGAGTGCTAGTCCTCATATGCCAAAAGAAGTCCATGTTTTTGGATGCATGTTCTCTGTCGGAATTTCTGGACATTATTAGATTGACAGATTTTTCAGGCTTTCAAGCTGTGCTGAGATAACAAATGATCATAACTGTAGGTTCAGAGCCTAGATGACAGGAAGTTGTTGCACAAAAAGTACACGGTTTGTTTGCACTTTATGTTCTGAAGTCTGGCTCCGAGTTGGTCTGCTTGCTTCTCAAGGTTAAAAGGTTAAGGTTAAACTGAGGCACAGGAGCAGTAACTAAGATAACTTAAATCATGACTTTTGTCACTACTAGATGTACTTCATCTGTGGGGCTGATCTCATCCACCTGCCTCTGAGGTTGTCAGAAAAACATGTAAATGGGCTGGAGCGAGAATCGAGTGATACATGCATTCTGTGCATGGGTTTTGTGTGTGTTAGTCTGAGACTCAAGGTCTTTTCAGCTGTTTCTCACTTGTCTACTGAGTGAAATTGAGGATTTAACTTCCCCTTTTTGTGTTACAATTTTTCCTTTTTAGACTGGAAAACAGTGGTAGTTTCATTTGGGACTTAGAAAATATTTGTCTAAGAAAAAAAGAACACACACACAAAAAAGGACTAAACAAAATGTTCCTAATAGTGTAAAAGTTGTTGTGGACTTCTGTTTCATGGCAGGAGACTGTATCAAAGGAAGAGCTTGTGTTGAGTCTTGTCAGCAGACAAGTTGTTGAATATATCCTACAGACCAGACTCCCCTGTCTGCAGACACAGAGGTAGCCTGTGGATGCATCAGACTTTGTGCACTCCTGGAGAGTGAAAGCTACAGGGAGCTGTGGCTCCGTTTATGTGTTGGAGAGAACTGTAGCTTGCTGGCTGTTTGTTGTGCTAGCATGCTTATCTTGGAAAACATGAGCCTGAATTGCTTCTCCCAAGGCTGTAATGCCATGTGAACTGTTTGCAAAGGCTGTACTTTGTGGGCATGAGGGTTTTGAGGGTTTGGGAGGGAGAAAGAATTAAGAGCTTGTGGTAGTTTTCTTAACCCCTTCAAATTCAGCATGTTTGCCCAAACTCAGCTTGATGTTCTCTGCCTGTACCTACTGCCCTGTGTTTGTTCATTTGATGTATGAATTTTCAATTTCTCTCAAAGGTTTCCCCAGCAGCCACTGCGGGCTAAGCCTGCTCCAAAGAGCTCGAGAGCATCACAAAGGAAAGCACGTGAGCCTGAACTAGCAAGCAGTTTCATAAAGCAGATTTTTAGCCACTATGTGAAAATGCCAGTGGCCAGAGATGCCTTCAGAATTGTTGAAAAATGGTAAGCAGCAGCAAACTGTTCTTCCTACTACTCTTCTTAGTCCTTTTTCCTTTCTTTTCTCTCCTTAAACAACAAACTCATCCAGAGACCCACTGACAAATTGACAGCCCTCCCTCAGCCATTTGCTGCTTAGCTGGCGGGAAATCCACTGGAGGTGTGATTAAAATGAGGACAGAAATGTGCGAAGTGCTTTTGGTGCCGTGTGGGTATCGGTGAACAATGCTGCCTTGCAGGAGCTTCTGGCATTCATCCCAAACTGCTACAAATGGCACCATTCACAGTCTTCTCTAGCTAACAGCACACAAATATCATTAGCAGTCTCGGTGAGTGGGATGGCTCTGGAAAATGGTCACTGTGTCAGGCTGGGCAAGGCGAAGCTGTTCCAGCTGCGCAGTGTTACATCTGCATCCAGGGTTTCTCAGCTTTTTGAATCCCTAGACCATGTTACCTTCCTGAGTAAAATCTGGGGATTGTTCCAATGCTGTCACCATAAGAGCCTAACAGCCTAATCTTTAACGTTGATGTATCAGTTGTGTTAACCCCTGTTCTTGCATGTGTGGGAATTCTGGGAAAGGTTCTGGTTGTCAAACGTGCGGCTGTTTCACAACTATCTGGCCATGTTCAGGGTTACCAGTGGTCCAGGAAGCCCAGGCTGAGAAGCCATACTTCGTTCCCTGGGCTGGAGTGTTTCTTCTCCTACAGTTTTCCCTGGCAGGCTGTGACCTGCACAGCGAGCGGCCGCAGTGTAACTTGCCCCACAGAAGCAGGCAAGTAGCTGGTGTTTGTACCCTCCACAGCCTGGTTTTATTTCTGTCCTCAATTCTCCTTCAGCTCTGAGAGATACTTCAAGCAGCTAAGCAATGATCTGGAAGCTTACACCCAGCATGCAGGGAGGAAGACGGTGGAGATGGCTGACCTGGAAGTCCTCATGAGAAGGTAGAGTGTTATTAACCCGTATCGGTGTTCTGCGGTGCATTGACAGCCCAGTAAGACTGTCATTGCCTGGGTGTGTGCTAGCAGTATTTCCACAGTAAGCGTGGTATCCTGTGGTTTGCTCTGCATGATGCAGCTTGTCTTTTTGTACCAGAAAGGGCATTTATGGACTTGGGTTTTTATACTCCCAAGATGAAGGTGGTGGAGGAGCAGGTGGAAGTAGTGAGGGGTTGGAAGCGCAGGAGGAGTCTGGGGAACAGGTAGCAAGAGGAGGGGGATGTGTGCTAGGGTGAAGCAGTTATGGCTGGGAAATAAATGGTGTAGGTAGAAAAAGCAGGAGAGTAACGGTAAGTGGGAGGCTGTTTGCATCCCTGAGGGACTGCTTTGCTCAGAGCACTTGCACCTGAAATAATCTGAGCATTTGCATATGCCCTCCTGTCTGTTTGACTTAATCCTCTGAACAAAATCCCCGTCTTTCTGCTTCTGCAAAATCTACTAGTTAGGCTTCAAACTGATGGTTCCTCGCCAGAGCAGGAAAAGGGCCCTCTGGCCTGGCTTCTCCTAACAGCGGCGTTCCCTTCTTGCTGCTGCTTCAAGACCCCACAGAGGGGCGGGCTGGCCAGCAGCCTGCATGGGTTGTTCTCAGAGCCTCTGCAGTGCTGCTCTTTCCTGTGGGCTCCCTCAGCTCCCCCATCTTGTGACTGGATTTACTTTGTCCCGTGACCAAAATACGAGGGATTTGTTCTTGGTTTGGGAGCTCTCTAAAACTCTGAGGCCTGAATCACTTCTCATTCCTCATTTGAAGTCATCTGAGTTGTTATTCCTAGGCTCCACGGGAAGAATTTCTTCCAGATGCTATGTTAAAGTCATTTGAGGGATTTTGTAGGGCGCACCTGATTAAAGGCAATGGTTTTGCATGCCTTTGTGTAGCTGGAGCAGCTGGTGCTTCTGCTTAAGAAGAATAATCTGTTGCTGTCTCAATCTAGAAATTTTATCTTCCCACCTGACAGGTGTGTGTTGAAATTAACATGAACAGGCTGAGAGGCGTGATGGGTTAGTTGGCCAGGTTTGAGGATTCTGTATACTTGTTATTGTACCTTTTTCTCAATTTCTTTATGCCTTTTCACTGCCTTATAAAGAGATCAGGAACTGTTGCCAGTTCATGAATAAGAACAGTATTTCTGTTCCTTCCACAAAGAAAGCGTGGATAAGGCTGCTTTTTTCTTTCTGTGATACTGGGAGATAGCTGACTGGTCTGAAAAGAAAAAAAAAAAAACACTAAATGGTGTACTAGAAAACTACATGGCCTACATGGTTTGAAAATGCCAGCCAGCTCTGAATTGTGAATGGCATGTAAAAAATCTGCTGGATAGTGGGATATTTGCTTCTGTTGCATCATTCTATGCATGTCCTTAAATGGCAAAATTTACCACATGCCAGGTGGATTGTGAATTTAAAAAGCAATGAACTGTCATAGATTGATATGCGGACTTTCACTGTGGAAAACACATACCTCTGTGGGAAGCTGCTCTGCAGTAACTCTTCTGGTCCACTTCATGTGTAAACAAGCCTGTTATCTGCACCACATGCAGGAGCTAATGCATGACCCAAGAAGGTTGTGTGCAAGTAGGAGTTCATAGCTCTTCTGTTGCAAGCAACCACAGCCTGTGCATTTCAGATATTAAATGCAAAAATGTCAATTCAAGAAAACGTTAAAAACTTTATTCTGACATGAAGTTTGATTGGAAACAATTCCCACTAACACTTCTGTTTCTTCTCTGCTCTCTCTTTGAACAAAGACAAGGGCTGGTGACAGACAAGATGCCATTGCATGTGCTGGTAGAGCGTTATCTCCCTCTGGAGTACAGGAAGCTACTGATTCCAGTTGCTGTGAGTGGAAATAAAGTGATCCCCTGCCAATGAACGTGCCCCTCTGGCAGTGGGTGAGCCTTGTGGGTGGGAGCATGGCCTACTCGAAGAAGCTAGCTTTAGGTACTTCCGTGCAACTCTTCAATATGATGGTTTTCCACAAGTAACTACGGGGGTAATAAACAGTTGACATTGTCTTGAATTGATTCACGTTGTGCTGTGGCTATCATGCCGGCTCCCTGGATCTTACCAACTATTATTATAAGTAATTTGACTATCCTTTATTTTTATATCTTACCTTTGAGTACTTGTACAGCTCTGTTAAATAAAATGTGATATGTATTCTGTATGATAAAAATGTTGCTTATTCCATTGAGCTGAAAGGTTACAGCATGTCTGATGTATTTTTAAAATGTTCCTAATAGACACTTGTGTTGATGCTCTTCATACTAACTAGTTGTTTGCTCAAACGAGAAGTTATGGACTGCCTTAGGAAATGATGATCCTTTTTACAGCTGTATGTTTTTTTACAACAGGGGCTTTCAAACTTGGGATCTCGTCCCCCTTTACAAGTCTAGTCTACTGTGTCAAGAGTAGATCATAGTTTATGACAACAGCTGTTTACTGATGAAAATTGAAATGGGAAAATATACTAGAGAGAGAGAGACATAAAATCTCATGGGGAACTAGCAAGCAATAATTTGAGACCATTTGAGAGGTTAACATTTCTGTTTCACATGTGGTAGATGAACTGGGAGAGAGTCATTCAGATTGACTTAATTGTATATATCGTGTTTATGTGGCAAGGTTTTGGTAGCGGGGGCACTGCAGGGGTGGCCTCTGTGAAGAGGTCAGGAGCTGCCCCCATGTCAGAGCCAGTTCCACCCAGCTCTAAAGCAGACCCACTACTGGCCAAAACTGAGCCCATCAGCAATGCTGGTGGCATCTCTGTGCTAATGTATTTAAGAAGGGGTAAAAAACACTGTGCAGCGTCTGTGAGAGGGAGGAGTGATAAAATGTAAGAGAAACAGCCCTGCAGACACCAAGGTCAGTGCAGAAGGAGGACAGGAGGTGCTCCAGGTACTGGGCAGAAGTTCCCCTGCGGCCCGAGGAGAGGCCCATGAAGGAGCAGGCCGTCCCCCCGCAGCCCATGGGTACCACACGGAGCAGATCTCCACGCTGCAGCCAGGGAGGAGCCCACATGGAGCAGGTGGATGAGGCCTGAAGGAGGCTGCGGCCCATGGAGAGCCCCAGCAGGAGCAGGCTCTGGGCCGGAGCTGCGGCCCATGGAGAGGAGCTGAAGCAGGAGCACGTTTTCTGGCAGGAACTGCAGTCTGCGGGGAACCCACACTGGAGCAGTTCTTGAAGAACTGCAGCTGGTGGGAAGGACCCGTGTTGGAGCAGTTTGTGAAGGACTGTATCCTGTGGGAGGGATCCCACGCTGGACACTGTGGGGAGGAAGGAGCGGCAGAGATGAAGTGTTACGGACTGACCGCAGCCCCTGTTCCCCATCCCCCTGCGCTGCTTGGAGAGGGTAGGAAGTAGAAGAGTTGGGAGTGAAGGAGTAAATTTGAGCCTTGGAAGAAGAAGGGAATGGGGGAAGGTGGTTTTAGTTCTGTCTGTTTCTCACTGTCCTATTTTAATCGGCAATAAATTAATTTAATCTTCCCCAAGTCAAGTCTGTTTTGCCCGTGATGGTGATTGGTAAGTGATCTCCCTGTTGTTATCTTGACCCAGTCTTGTTGTCCTGTTGAAGAGGAGTGACAAAGCAGCTGGGTGGCTGTCTGAGAGCCAGCCAGTGCTCAGCCACCACGCTGTGTATTTGTACACTTGCGTTTGTTTCACAAACACATGCTCAGAGCTGGAGGCTGCACTTCTGCTGGTGTTTCCTGGTGCCAGCCCCAGTGCTGTCCTCTAACTGCATGTCACTTGCAGCAAGGAATTCTTACAGCAGTGGAAAGCAACCAGTCATGTCTCTTCCCAAAGAATTAGCTCAATGTTATCATTTTGTAATCACTGGAGCCCTGCTGGAGTGGTGGCACTCCAGCCCTCAAGGTTTAAATTGAATTTAAATACAGAAATGGATCTGGGAAGTCATCGCTGCAGTCACAGGCGTGGTGGAGGCAGGCAGTGCCAGAGGCTGGTGTGCGAAGCAGGGTCCAGCTCCGTGAGCTGCAGCTGCAGTTTGCGGTCAGCACTCTGTGTGTCACAGCAGCTGTGCGTGCTGGCTTCCCGCGTCATCAGCCAAAGCAGCAAGATCCAAGCAGTGACTTTATAAGTAACAAGTGCAAATAAATCCTCTGCTTGTTCAACACACCCAGGTGGTTTCTGCTGTTCTACGCGCAGAGTGAACGATGCCACCTAGCTTTCCACTAGTAGTTTGTACAGTTGTTTGGTTGCTACACAGAGGAGATGGGCAGCACTGCTCGCTGATGAATGTTGCCAAATGGGGGAAATAAAACCCTTGTGTTCCTCAGGTAGGGAGACAATAGGAGTGAAATCCTTATATGTGATTTTACTGCTTACAGTAGATCTAAACCACACCAGAAAGGAGGTCAACCACATCAGAGGATTTGTAAGGTGAAAAGAACGATGGCTTTCTAAAAGCAATTCACAAGCTGGGAAAGAATGACCTGTGTCGTGCATACAATTTTCAGAGGAATGGACATCAAACTTTCTCTTGCATATTACTCATCAGCATGCTTTGCAGTGTTTTTCCATTTTGAGATGCTAGTATGCTTTCTGTTTATTTAGCTAGTCTGCAATTCCCAAGGCACTTACAGTGCTTGCTTATTTTCAGAGAGAAAAATAGCTTTTTCCCCCCTGCTCTGTCCTGGACTTGGAAAAACTTGAGCTTTTAAATAGATTAATTTGACTTAAAAACTTGAGTCTTTAAATCGCTTGATTTAATTTCCGGTTGTCTGTGAAGAAGGGATGGCTCAAAGCTGCTGCTTTGCAGTCCCCTGAAGTCAGATGGATTGGGGCAGAATACAGTCAGCACTTCCAGCTGGGGTCAGTCAAAGCTCAGCCAAACATGCCAGTGGCTCTTCCCAGTACACTGAGTATGTCTAGACTGAAGAAGTGGAGTAAAAGCCTTTGTGTTTTTGTTTTGCTTTTTTTCCCCCCTCCCCTTACATTTTAGAAATGTTCTAAAACTACTAGGTACTGTTTTTCCTCTTTTTAGATCCATGAGGAAGACTTGCTTGCTGAAAAGTGCAGTACAGCTTCCCAAGCATCTGGAATTGGAGCTCCAAATGGTACTGTTAGTAAGGACTCCTGGAAATCCAACCCAGCTCTTGGCAGCGGCACTTGCAAGTTAGACAAGTTTTGCACAACACTAAAGGAAATGAAAGCCAATATAGTTCAAGTCTTTTCTGGCAGTCAGTACCGACACAAAGGTCAGTCAGTTTCGTTTTTTTTTTTTTTTTTTTTTTAAGTAATTCCATTAATGTAGCAAAGGTGTTTTTTTTTTTTTTTTTAATATTCAAAGGAAACGGCTTTGTCTTAACTGACATATTACAAAATTAGTACTTTTTAAAATACATTTTCTGCAATTATGCAACTTTTCTAGTGTGTCCTCAGGCCTTTGCATGCCAGAGTTTGAAAAATTTGATCTGAAATAGTAGTGAAGCTTCCGGCTTCTTTTTTCTCTGTTGCTGAACACTGTGAGAACCCTGTTTTCCTAAGAGCGTTTATGGAGAGAATAGAGAGAACCTCCCAGGAAGCTGCTGGTTCCTGTTGTAAGAGGGAGAGGTAAGATTCCCTATCTGTTCTCTCTCATCTGTTGCGAAGTGTTCAGGTTCTGTTGCTCTAGGTAACTAAACTCAAGACTTTTAGGGACAGATTGCCATCTTTCAAGTCCTAACAATGTAACTGGAAGGGCAAAAGAAAGAACTGCTGTTTACAGGGCCATGTATTTAACTTTTTGGAAGCTAAAGTCATCAGGGTAAGGCAAAACAAGTCATTCTTGCTCTCTGTAGCCCAGTGCTTTCTCTGCCTCCCTGTTAGGTGCTTTCTTGAAGAGCGTTGCAAATTTGATGTTCATCTACCAAATGTATCCTGTGTATTTAAATTCTCTGCTCTTTTTAGATGCACTGAATTTTATGTTACAACTGCTCTTTTCAGAATAATCTTAGAGATATGTGCAGTTAGGACATTTGATTTTTAGCTAGATGATGCATCTCCCTTTTCAACGTTTTTATAGTTCCTTTCCATGTATTTTGCAATTTGTGTTGGAGGTACACAGCACCAAGTTCAGTATTCAAGGCAGAAATTCCAGGGGCTTCATACACCTGGTGGTAAGTTACTCTGTCACACAGACTATGATACTGTTACAGTTTACAAATGCAATCAGTTTTTGCAGGAATCCCCTTGCAAATGCTCATGAAGCTAGTGCTTTGTTAGGAAGGCATCTTCTGACTTCAGCTTTCCCCTTTCTACTTTTCAAACTATGTTATGAGAATAATGGGCTTCTTGAGTTTGTCTGCTCCACTTATTCAGCAATTTTAGGTATAACCATAGCAGAGCTGCTTTCCTACAGGGTTTTTGTTTTAAGAACCCTTATTATTATTACCCTCTCTGGAGAAGGGAGGGCACTAAAAAATAGGAAAGATTAATTGATGCCAGTGGTTGGAAAGCCAGTTACCAAAATGCATGTGGTGTCTTCCTTGAAGCAAGGAACAGATTTCAATGTTTCTGTACTTGGATTACTTTTCCAGCTCAGAGTTTGGTTAAACCTACTCTTGGGGCAGCACTTGAATTTCCTTCAGATTGACTTCGTACTGGACAACAGCAGCTACATCGGGATAAAAGTGTCCTTGGGGAAAGATATGACAGCAAACCTGTCTGGGGTTGAACTTGCCTTGCACAGGGACTATGTTGATGGCAGCTTATTCTGCAAATCTGTCTTTGATACCCTGCCTCTTCTCTGAGCCAAGGAACCATAAGGCCTATTTTGTAAAAGCACGAAAGCAGCCACATTGCAGCCTTGAGTTTGATAGTAGCGCTCAGGTTCAAGTAACGACTGTTGGAGCATAGTCATTGTGTTATCAAGGAAAGAGCCCAACACCCTGTGGTGCCCCAGTGCCGTGAGGATGTGAATCCTGTGTGGGGATCAGGCAGCCTCTACTTGCAAGTCTTGCTGAGCTGAAATGACTGCATAAGGTGCAATAAGGTATTGGAGTGCTTTGCTGCTTAAGTTGAAAGTGCCTCTGATAGTTGAAACTAGCCTCTCCTCTCAGCTGTTAGTTACTAGGTGTGTCCCTACATACATGGGAAGAGGTATCTAGTGCAGTAGCTCTGACTCTTAGCTTTGTATCAAAAATTGTAGATCAAACAGGCTATTTATTCTTAATACTGGAAGTCTCCTTACTCTCCTTCAAAGTCTGTCTTGCTTTCTTCCCTGGGTGAGGGCCCGATTCGTCTCACGTCTCCGGCGAGTAGTCTCTCCAGTGCAGTGTCCACAGGCACAACTTCTTGGTCTGACTCTTCTCTTCTGACCTGATAAGCCAGGCCAATGTAGGTATCTAGTGTCTGATCATCAATATCAGGATCGATCGTGCAGAAGGCTGCCTTCAGATCATCTGCATTCACCTCTCTGTTCAAAAAACAACGCAGTCACTCGCTGTGCTGTGGCATGTGAAAGGAATATTTATGTATTTGTGCCATAGTGAGAATCCATGTTGCTTGAAATGCAGAGCAGAGATGCCTTTCAATATTATCTCTGCTTCCACTAGCATTTTTTTTAATGTGCACGTAATAGACTTTTAAGTACTAAATTTCAAACTGAACAGAAGTTAGGAAAAGTTAGATTTGTGATAACCTGGGAAAACTTTAATTTTGCTCTGTTGTGCTTATGATACCCTTTGTTACATAACTACATTTTCCCTCGCTAATTCAGTGCCCACCTTGGACAGTACTTAACTTCCTGGGCATCTAACCCACCTTCAGTGTTATCCTCATTGCTCAGTGCCTGGCACAAGACTTCTCTAAGCAGAAACTACATGTTGGTTGTCTTGTTTTGGGGTGGAATTATTTCTCTCATTTTCACCTTCAAGTCTGCAGTTGTCAGTCCTGTTTGTTTTTCCCACTCCTCAGAACCAGTCTCTGAGGATATACAGGATTTTACTGCTGTTTTTGGAGAGCTGAAGAATGTCGAGATGTAGATTTCAGTTACTGAAGGGGATTATTAGTACAGGCAATCTGCTCTACTCACTGCCTGCCATATCCCTTACAGGCTGTGTCTGTCCTGCCGCTGCTTTGCTTTGTGCTCTTTCATTTCTGTTCCCAGTGAGCCTGTTCACTCTCTACTCATTAGTTTTCTCATCCTGATCCTGGCTTCCTTAGCAAGTCCTGGACACTCTCTGCATCTTCAGTTCCTGCTCTGACCCCTCCACGCCTCATCTGCTGCTGTCATTCCCACTCCTTGGTAAATGCTGCCATTCTCCCTGACTCGCTACCTCTCTCCCTAGTCTGGTTTTGCAGCCACTGCTGGCTTCTTGCCAGCGCCTCCACTCTGCATCCCCAAATTCTCCTCCTTGCCTGGAGGCCCCAGCTCTTTCCACCCACTCACTCCTCTTCCATCTTGGCTCCCAGTGTCCTGCGCCTCTGTTCTTGACCTCTGCTAGGGCCTTGGCCTGTGGTCTTTCCACAGGCTTTTTGCCTGGTCTAATGTGTTGATCCCATCTGCCCTCTCTTATCTGCCTCCCTTTGATTCCCTGGTTGTCAGGCTAAACTTCTGCCTAACTGCAGTTTCCCTTGCTCGTTTCAATCTTCAGTAGTGTACCTAGTGTGCCATAGATGCTCAACCTAGTCCCAGTCCCCTGGTGGCTTCCAGGATCTTTATTCGTCTCTTTTATTGCCTCTCTCCATGCCAGTGTTGCTGTTAGGGGACTCATCCTCTGCACTACTTGAGCATCTCTGTGGTGTCCCTGCAGGCACAGGAGCAATTCAAGTCCAGGTCCAGTGCACGGGCACAGCAAGGTTAGAGGGGTGACCAGAAGAAAGGTAATAGCTCATCCTGGAGTTGGAAGATGAGCAGTGAAAAGAAAATACCCAGATGTGTGAAAAAGCAGGTCTGTGTGAGGCCAGTGCAGCTTTCATGCACTGTGGGCAAGCAAGTTATAGCAACCTCCAGTGATCCTGGTTGCCTCCACAGGTAATGTCACCTACAGAGACTGGGAACAAGCCCTAGGGGGACTTACCTAGCCTGAGGCAAGCTGGGGGTGCCAGTTAATTGCTGTAGCAGAGAAAGCCGACCTCCTGAAAAATATTTTGGCTGAGTAGGGGTCCCAGTGTGATTCAGCTGCCTACATCCACTTACCTTGCTCACCCCATACAATTTGTCAGTGAACTGTGAGTCCCTTGGGTCACAAACTGACACTGTTCAGTGTTTTCTATAATAGGGCTTAGCCAGGTTTTCATATTTACCACAATATTCACATCTGGGGCCTTCTGATAGCCCCTGCACTAGCCACACACTCCTGTGTCCACTGGGGGGTTCCCTCTGCACACACTGTCCTGATCTGTTGTCCCCAGCAGCCTGTTCCCTTCATACTTACATTAAATCTCCTAGGTTGTTCTTCAGCTCTCTCAGATACTCCTGCTTCTCACTGACGTACTGACTCCTGATCTTTGCAACAAAGGGTTCAGGGTTCCCCTCTTCATCCTGTAGGAAATTACAGGCATGTTAGTACTGAAAATATGTTCCTCCCGGTCTGGTTAGGAGCCATTCCCCAGTGTATGCTAAAATAACTCAGCTCTCCTAGAAATTGAATTTCCATGTGAAAAGTAGAAATAAAGAGAAAATATGGAAAAACTCCTATCACAGAAAAGGCACAAACTTGCACTGCAGATATCTGCAGTTGTCTGCAGGTGGCCTTCAGGTGTTAGAGCCTGTGGTGGGCACTGCAGCTATGGTAGTCTGGTAAACCTAGTTAGTCTGACAAGCCTAATTTAAGCCCTCTGCTTAAACCTGAGTCAAAAGGAAAACTTAAGTAACATCAGCTTACTTCTTTGAATAAGGATCTGTAGTCAACGAGGTCTTCAGTGCTGTCTAGCTTGTACCTGCTTGCATTGACGAGTTCTTGGATTGAATCATTTCTTTTCAGGGGAAAAGCTTCCCTTATAGCCATCCTGTGTGGAGACAGGCAACACAGTATGCTGTTACAGTATGAGCACTTAATGAGTGCCAGTATGGCTGGCAGTGTTTTAGGCTATGAGAGTGTGCCTGTATTCCATGGGTCAAATCTTCAAAAATTCAGTGCTTTCATGAGGACACACGTTTCAAGAAGTACGTGCACCTTCAGGTAACAAAACAAGAGCAGAGTTTTCATCAGAGCTTAGGCCACAGGTGAATGTTGGATGCTGAGCCATTTGGGAAATTGAATGCAATGTATCGGTGAGCTGGTAGCTAGCATGTCTGTACCAGAGCTGCGTTCCCAGCTGAAGTGCTGGAAATGGCTGCTGCTGCTTTTCTGTGCCATAGCCCAAAGAAAGGCTGTATCTACCTATCACTTACAAAGGCACAGGTGACTGATCAACTGGGAGAAGATTGACAAATCTTGCACCTGTAGCAAAATTCACAGAAATGCTTTGTGACCTATCCTAGGAGCTCATGGGAGCGCTGTGTAGGGTTCCGAATCTCCTCAATTAGAGCTCCCCAGATTGCATGGCAGGGTGCAGGTGCTGCCAGCCTGTCCCACTGCATGTGTGAAGTACCCCATGTCTATTCTCGGGCATCTCCAATTTCACTACTCAAACCTTGCAGTATTCACGTTATTCTAAACCTAATGCAGAGGTTAACAAGTACAGACTTGCTATAGCTGTCCTCACAAGAATTTATAAGAGAAGAAAAACTGCTCTCCTGGCTGTGCTGACAGATAAGCAAAGCAGACAGACTCAGCATATCACAACATCCAGCATATCACAACATCCAGCATACGCCACACATTGGGTAGAGCTCAGTGGGCCATGGTCAGCCTCTTGCCTGAACTGCTCGCTGGTCAGGGACCCGCTGTTTGAGCTGTCGCAGGCAGCCAGCTCCTTTTGCAGGTTTGAAATCAGCTGATTCTGGACATGGTATTGTTCTTCAGCTACCTGTGAAAGGGAAGGTTCACAGGTCAGTAACTGCCTCATCTGTTGTCCCTTGGACTACCTTCAAGAGGGAAGCAAAACTGCAAAAAGACTGCGTTCACTTCTAAAAACTTTTACCTGAGCTGCATTTAGTGATTTACAAATAATTAAGCAAGCAACACAGTGGCTTGCAGGGTGGTTATTCACAATGGCTCCTTGTTGAACGACTTGCCCCAAAGCAGTTTGCATATGGTCGTGTGCAGGAGCTCTGAGTGCAGAGGGTCAGAATGGCTCTGATGATGGGGGCCCAAGCCAGAGGCTCACCCCAGTGCACCTCAGGGCAGCTGCTAAACCCTCAGATGCAGATGCACAGCCTGGTTTCCCCAGAACGGCAGCAGCCTCCCTGCCTTGACGGTTGCACATTGTCCCAGCCACTTTTCCATTTCCAAGCAAGATGTAAGTAAGGCCATTATAAGATTTCCACAGGGTGGGAGATGCAGCTGCAGCACCCGAAGAGGACCTGGGGGAGCTACATGTCTTCATGTTACAGGAGATGGAAAGACACGGCCTGTATGGCTAGAGCTCTCCAGCACTGGCACAGTGCTGGGAAGCAGTAGCAGGGCTTGTGTGATGCTGCAGTTCAGTGACTGTCTTGATCTTCACAAATATTGCATGGGGACAGACTATGAGTTGTTTCAGAAAAGGCCTACTGAGAAAAACATGTGTAAGTGTTGCAAGCAGGAGCCCCTCATCAGAGAGCAGGTATGCTGTGACTAAAGCATTTGAAAGAAATGGGGTCTTCTAGAAGCTTGCTTGGGAGTAGTAATAGCCTGCCACGTCTTGCACGCACAGAATTCCTACCTGTAATGTGTCAGTGTTGACTTTCATTGTCATGAGGAAGTGCAGCTTCCTAGGGGTGTGAATGGGCGGTGAAGCTGCTTTGCAGAGGAACGCTTCCCCTGCCTTCTGCCTGTCACGGTAGGAATGTCTGGGCAGAGGCGCAGCACTGGGCTGCGGGTTGCCTACCTTCCCCGTGAGTATGTCGTAGAATGAGCTCATGACGTGGTTTGATCGACAAAGTCGCATGTTCTCATAGAGGGTGTAAGACCATTCCATGGCAGAGGCGTCTCCGTACTTCTTCTGGAGGTAGCTGAGAAAGAACTCGGGAAGACTGGATTGGTTCCCTGTCTGTGGATAACAAGCAAGCAACTCCCATAAGCAGCAGAGCTAAATCGAATCTGCCAGTTTGATTCCAGCTGTTTGCATATAGATGTGTCTTTTGGGGACCTCTGCTAACAGGGCTAGTGCTTGCTGGAGTCTTTCCCACTATTAGGTCATTCAAAATGTTTCTCCTAGGTTTGTTCTCTACAACCTAAACGTGGATAGATTTACAGGGAAGCTCTTCTGTTGATGAGAACACTGATAAGGTCTCTTTTCTCCTGCCTATTTTTGTGAAATATATAAGAACTTGTTATCTGTGCGGCATTACCCCTCTGTCAGATTCAGCTGAGCTTGGTTCATGGGTTCAGCCCTGGAGTGGTTATTGGAGGGAAGTAAAGCCAGACAGTGATTGCAGCATTCCCATTTCCCCAGGAAACCAAGCTTAAAGTAAAAAGACGGCTGCCACAGAAAACATTAAACTGGGGCTGACCTCAGAGATGTTTCTAGGCTTCTGGCTCAAGAGAAAGAACCTGTAAAGTGGCTCTGCCTCTCAAGGTTGCTCTCATATGACTGAGGCACAGTAACAGGGCTTGTCCAGTATCTGGGGAGATGGTATTATACTTGTCCCTAACACAGGAAGACTTAAACAGCCACTTTTCTTCTTTCTTCTGAGCCTTGATCTCCCCAGACAGGCAGCCAAATGTCTGTCTTGGCCGAGAACACACCTCACCCTTTTGGCCTCCACCCACCACTCCCAACCCACCCTGGACAAAGAAGGGGAAATATTTTTTGTGTGCGTGTAACAAAACCAAAGCACTTTCATAGTCATTTGTTTAATGATATAAGTGGTTTTTCAGTCCCTCCTTCCTCGTTTTTTTCCTGCAGTGCTACTTGTTCCTCTCTGGCATGGGCACAAACACTATGGGCCTTAATCATGGCCTGGCATGGGTTAAAATCAACCCAGCAAAAATACCCTGGCCGTGGTTTGGCTGCACAGATGTTGCCAAGGCTTCCATTACCTAAGAACAGACACTGCATAGTCATGATGGCATCCTGGTCCCCAGAGCACCATCACACCCCAGAATAGCAGCAGTCGGTCTAGCTAAGGTCTCAGACTCATGAGAGTGGCTGATTTAGCTCAGGGTGACTGCAGAGGTTCCTCCCCTGGGCACCCTGCCTTGTGGCTTCTTCAGGGACACCTCAGCTGCTCTCGCAACAGCTATTGGCCCACTGCAGTTTACAGCCCTGTACATCAAAGCAACCAGTGCTGACTTCTGGTCTCCTGAATGTTTCTGAATTTGCAGCAGTGATTTGGCATGAGCCTAGTCACCATGAGTACTCAGCTGTCCATGGAGCAGGAGCTGCAGAAGAAGCTTCTTAGGCATGGGATGGAGCTAATCCAGCTATCCACGCGACAATATTGTAATTCATGAGTCAGATCCCTGGGGAGCCCTGCCAGTCACAGGGTTATTGCCAGCTGAGGCTGTTCTTAAAATGTTTTACACAGCTTGATCCAGATGAAACCCTAGGCAGGACATGGTTGAGACCCTGGCTTCCCAAAGTCTTCCACTTGGGCTGACTGTCACAGCAAATGCTGTTTGCAAAGATGGAACATGTGACAAACCTGCTGTTTTAGTGCAATTTTCTCTTTCCAGATGTCTTTCAGGATGTTCACCACATCCTTCTTAGTCAGCTTTTTGTTCTTGACTTCACCTTCATGCCTGAGGTATACAGGAACCTCGTCCCCTTTGCCCTAAGTTATGGAAAAGAAACATACAGAGATAAGGCATTTCCCTCACAGGCAGCAATGTAGCACCAGAGCCACATTCTTAGCGTCTGAAGCCATTAAAAGAGTCATTTGTGTGGCTCTCATTCCCAGAACTATAAAACACGTTTGTCAGCATCTCTGCAGTGTGTCTCAACTGCTCCAGGGTGGACCTGCTTCGTGAGGGGCCCATGCTAGCCACATCGCCTGTCCCCCAGTTACACTACCTAGAATTTAGTTCACAAGTGATTTTGATTGACGTCTCCCTGTTGTGTCCAGGCAGCTGTGAGTACATCTGATCACTAGCGTAATATATTTGCAGTCAGTAAGATTTTTCTTACAGAGAGGCAATGCTAAAGCCCTCTGTTTCTGCACTGGAAGCTCTGTGGTGAGCATGGGTCTTTCGATTCGAACTATAGCTGCAGAAGAGAAGGGTGTGGGACCTTCTCTCAGTGTCAGTGAGCTGATAGACCTTGTCTTTAGACAAAATGGGACTGTGGGTGAGATTCTGCCCAGCAAAAATAGAAGAGGAAAGATCTTCCAAGAATGGCAGGGCAAATAGTTCAAGCTTCTGGAAAGACTCAGGAAGAGATGTTCAAGGAAATGTTACTCTGTCCCTGAGAAAACCTTTGGGTACAGTTATGCTTGGTATGACGTGAAGAATCCTTGTAGCATTTCCTTGTCCCTCTATCATTTCCTGACTCCCCTGCATGATGGGATACAGCGCAGTGGGACAGTGTGATTTGAATTAACTCCCTGATGCCACAGGCAGGAGTCATTCCCCATGATGTATTCTTGCTACTTACTCTTAGTCATCCTAGTGCTTGTCTGAGTTCATCTCAGCAGCAGATAACTAACCTGAGAAAAAATGAATGCTGCCCTGCTGGATGCTTCCCTGTCATCACAACCAGTACCAGGGGGCAGGCATAGGGGAGAAAGACAAGACGTCTCAGCGGTAGCAAGCCGTTAATTTGGCTCAGCCATATAGTGGAGCATTAGTAAGGGGATGTAGCCCACTACTGTTACCTGCGTGTCTGATGAGTCATGTAGCATCACTGTAATGTGTGGCTACTTTAGCTGTCTTCAACATGCTCACCCTCAAGTTCAGCTTTTCTTTTGCACCTGAGTTTCCCCAGCTTTAAAATTTCCAGTGGTGGCACTAATGGGAAGGTGAGCTTTGAAGACACCAAGTCCAGCCACGAAAGCAATTCTGGCACCTTCCTAATGGATATTTATTATCAATTAATCTCAGTGGAAACAAGCAGAGGAGAAAGCTTGCACATACCCATCCGGGGAAGACATTCATCTCTTTTAGCGCTCCTGTTCCTATTTCTTCCAGAAGTACATCCACTAGCTGATCACTGGTCTTCCCCTCAGCCAGACAGCCCCACCGGTCAGCTCCACCAGGAATCACTTCTGCAACACCAAAAGGATGCTGAGCTGCTACAGGAGTAGAATGTGCCCATGCATACTGCTTTTGTGTGAATCCATTAGGAGCCTTACAATAGATAGAGATCTCTAAACATCTAATTTGTCTCCTTGGATGTCTAAGGCAAAATGGAATACCCTGAAAGCTCCTCTCTCTCTTTCAGGCCACTTCCTCCTTAAAAGCCTAGGAGAAATGGGGTGTTGCAGGTAAGAAATATACCATAGCAAAATGGTTAAAGATGAGCTGAATACAGTTGGCACCTGAACACTTTGCCCAGTTTGGCCGGGGTGTGCAATTGCGCTGAGCTTGCTGGAGTTCAGTGAAGAAGTTGTCTCGCTCTTCTGCAGTCTCTCTGTGAATTTCCAGCAGTGTTTGATATTCCTTATGGAGCTGATCAAAATCCTTCCGCAGAGTCTTCATCTAAAACGTACAGAAAGGAGGATTTTAACAAACTAACCACAGCAACAGATATTTTCTGTGGTCAGACAGCTCAGGAGAACAGTCAGTGTACTCCATGGATTTATGGAGAGCAATCCCTGGCTAATTGCCTTTGGATTGGACAAAAAATAAATAATTTATTATTTTTTCTTGTTACCATTTCCAAAAACTTCAGACAAAATACGTCAATGACCCTTTTATACCTGTTTTTGTGTTTAACAACAGACCTTAATCCACTAGGAGAGAGCAGGAGAAACATTTTTTTGTTCTAGAAATTTTTATGTGCATCTGTTTCAGATCTATTGATCTTTAATTAGAAGTTTTTTCTTTTTCATATGATTTATTTTTGCTCTACTAGTACAAAGGTACGTCATGATGCAGAGGTAACCACAGTTCTAGTCTGGGTTTTGAGGGCTGTGCCTGTATCTATTATGCCACGATGTAGGGACATGCACAGTGGATCAAGCTGGGCTAATGGTCAGGGCTAGAATGGAGCTGCTAACGGCCCAAATGTGTCCCGAACAGAGCAGCACTGCTTTTCTGAAGCACAAAGATGCGCAGTTCTTTTTTGCCTCACTGGAGGTTCTCATCCACCCCTCATCACAGCTGTGCGCTAGCACATGTGGTGGGATTCAATGTATTCTCTTTTTCCTTCTCCTAGAGAGAAGTTTGTGTGACCACTGCCTCTCTGCCACTGCCGGGTTGGAAGCAGACCCCATCCTAGCCACTGGTGTGTGTTAGCCCTTTGCTGTCCTGCTTGTGACATGGCATTACGTGTATGGAGATGCAAGATGTGTAAGCCAAGCAGTCAAACCTTTATTCTGAAAAGGCAGCAATCAGATATAACATGAGAAACCGCATCCAGTTCTATCACAGCTGGAAAATGCATTAATCAGTTCTATGGTGGGGTTGATGACCCTGGAGTTGCCGGAGGGTAAAGAAGCCATTTAATACTACTGGAAAAGTCAACAACCCAGCTAGATAGATATGCATTCATAGCCCAGCTCAGCAATAGTTTCAGTCAGCTGTGGTTTGGATGAAACTGTGCCATGTATGTGAGGTGAACCTAGTTCATTTCTTTATATGTATGATGACTTCAAACAGTAGTTCCCAAGCTGTAATCTGCGGGGTTTTGGCAGTCTGTTGGCTGTTATTGCTTTTATGGTGTTAATTCAGTAAAAAATGATGTTAAAGGTTTGTGATGGTGTACTGATTTTGAGTGTACAGATAGTCTGTAATCCCAAAAGATTGGGAGCTTTGGGAGATTAGAAGACAGTGGCTTTTCATGTATTTCATTTACAAAGAACAAAGAAATGCCCGTATGTGAGCTTTGGGTTTACAGAGTCCCTATCCCAACCTGAATACTTAAGCATCATCACGTTATGTTTGCATTCATGTAGTAGAGCTTGAAAATTAGGAGTTTATGCTCACCTCCTGATGTAAATCAGAGTATTTTTTCTCCAGTGACTCAAAATCTCTCCTGGGCACAACATCTCCATACTGTGCTATCATTGCATTCAGCTGCACCTGGGCTTTCGTGAGGTCCTGCCGAGCTATCTTTAATGCCAAAGTTAACTTCACCACATCTTCACCCTTGACATCTTTAAACAACAGCCGTTGATGAAAACTCATGATGGTAAAATTGTAGTCATAGTTTTCTAAATCATCTACTGAGCTCCTAGATCACATAACCCTACGAAGTGACCACAAGAGCTGAATAGATACAGACTGTATTATCATTAGAGAACTGTAGGTCTTGGACTATACTGCAGTGTTTACATTCACACCCACTGTCCTGCCTCCTCTCCCATGCACATATAGAAAGGGTCCCTACCACCTCTGTGCCACAAATGCCAGTAAATTGCATAAATGCAGGTATTTGTGACACCTGAATTTCAGCAGTTTTGTCCATCCTTTTGGACAGGCACCAAGGTGCCAGCCGTGCCTGGGTGAGATGTGCTGGCTGTTGGCACTGGAGTCAAAAAAAAACAAAAAAAGAACCTTTGCATTGGGCAGCTCCTGCCTTCAATTTACTTGTTGTGCTAAGCAAGAGCATACAAAAATACAATTAACGGCTTAATGAATCAGATCAGACTATTAGGAGGTACCTCCCTGCCTACATGTTTATGGATATTTTGTCCATGAATTTGTCTAACTTATTGTAAGAATCAAAGCATATCTGACAATATTGCAGAGATACTCAACACTGCACCCATGGGTATGCACTCGGGTCTCTGGGCAGGATAGGTTCTTGCAGAGATCCTCTTTCCCTACCTTGGACTTGGTGCCGTTTCATGTTCAGCTGTTCATTATGCATATCATTTAGTTTTGCTAGAAGCAGTTTGCGGGCACCGTACTCATTGAGGTAGCGAGCATACTCCTCAGCTATGCTCGATTGCAGATGCTCCACCTGCAGGAAACAGAGGCTTGAACTGATCAGGAGCACAGCATCAGAGCATCAGTGGGAACTCTTGGACTGGCATGGTGAGCCCAGTGCAGAAACTAAGGAGCAGAGAGTGGTATAAGAGATGCAAAGTGGAAAAAAAAATGGAGCAGGAGAGCGGGCAAGAGATAACACTGTAGAAGAAAAGGATGGACTGATGGAAATATGACAGAAGGGTTCAAACTCTGAAGAAGTGTGCAGAAGAGCGCTCCATCTGTGTTTAGCCTTCTAGAGAGTGAATTACATACATTTCGTGCTCTGAGTTACACCATTTCTCTGTTGTAAGCCCATATCTAGGAAAACCTTCCAGTAATATATTCTGTTGCTGGTCACACAGGAGAAAAAAAGCTGCTACTCTTCCCAATAGCAAAACTATCAGAAATCTGGAACTCTATGAACTGGGATTATGTGTAAAACTATAGTTTATTCCCATGATGTGCATTTCATTACATGATCACATCCTGCCACTGCTGATGCCTACCTTATCTGCTACCCAGGGAATGAATGAATCAAGGTGTTCTTTTACTTGTTGCTCAGAAGACACTAGGCGCCTCGGAGAACTCTAACAATTCTGATGAGAATTCTGAAGATGAAAACTGCGTTAGTCTCACAAAAATACAAGCCCTCTGCAGCAATACTGTTTTGCCTATGTCCCTAAACCACTGTAGCCACGACTACACTGCCACCGGCAAGCAAGTCAACAGCTTGGATGGATCCTTCCAAGGAGTTTTGAATGTCTAACTGTGCCACAGTTGGAGTATTTGAATGTTGTCTCAAAAAGGGAATTCTGGTTTTAGCAGAATTATTTTTTCCAACATCCTTCACCCAAATTGCAAAACTTTAATAGCCCGAACTAGAATTTGGATTCTGGGTTCTATTCTTAGGGACAGCAAATATAACTTTGCATAAATTCTCAGCTGCATCTTAAAGAGACAGTTCTGCTTGGCTCTGTATGGCACTGAGGCCTCTGAAGACCAACAAATGGAGGAACTGAAGCTATATCTAGGACTGCAAATGGAAGAAACATTTCTGAGCATTTTGATCTAGCTTGTGAAACCAAAGCCTCTAAGGTTCAGCAAGTGCTAGCTAGATGAATAAGGAGCCTACAGTCTGTGCAGAAGCTTGTTCTTCCCTTTTACCACTTAATCTTAGTATTTAAACTAGTGGATGAAACCAAGTTCAGGTAGGGTTCCTCATGCTGTTATCACACCTCTGAGTACAGCAGAATTGCCCCGTGACAAGGATAATTTGTTTCTTCCTCCTGCTCAGGATGTACCACCCTCCTGCTTATTTTTCACCAGGAGGATGGTAGAACCCTGGAACAGGCTGCCCAGGCAGGTGGAGGATCACCATCCTTGGAGGCTCTCAAAACTCAGCCAGGTAAGCTCATGGCTGATCTGAAGTAATGTAGGCAATAGTCTTGCTTCATGTGGGAGGCTGAGCTGGAGATTCTGGATGTTCCTTCCAACCAACACTTCTTTGATATTTTCTAAATTAGCTATAGTAGCTGCCAGGGTCCCAAGAACGTTAATTGTCCTGATCAGCCTCAGCTGGACCCACCACCCACACACCATCTGCCCACAGCCAAGGAGCTCTATTTAAGCTTGAGTCTGGGCATTTAGTCTTTGTTGAGCTATGTTGTAGGTGTATCCATCTGCAGTCCTGTCTCTATATCCTAACTGGACCTTGGTCTGATGTTGTAGGTTGCTTTTCTCCTGGATGGATCCCTTTGGATGTCTGTTGTAGTTTTGTCTCCAGTCCTGACTCTGGCCCTATCTCCTGCTGCTCCTGACTGGTCACTTCCTTCCCCCCTACCGTGGATGGATCCTGGGCTTAAGTGCCTCATCTGGAACTGCTGATGAAGCCTTACCAGCACCCTGCTCAGGTGCTATGAGGCTGCCCTGGTGGGTGGGAGCTCTGACTGCACTGAAAGTCACCCTCAGCTCCTGGCACATCCTTCTTCATGGAGCAGCCCTGCTCGTGTTGCTCTCTAACAGCAGTGTCATTTCAGCCTGAGTGCCTGAAACTGTTTGAGAACTGCATAAGCTGATCATTTAAATCGGAAAGACTTAAATAATCTTGCCAATAGATACCAGTGTAACTCCACTGGCAGTATGATTAATGATACAGGTTTAGAGATGCTAAAGGTACAATGTTGTAAGAGTACGTGTACTTTTAAGTAAGAACTTACAATGTTAGTACTAGAATTTTCTTCCCCACTTTAAATGTGACTCTGCAAGAGCCAGATGGGACAACAGATACAAGTGAAGACTTCTGACAGCAGCAGAACAGCCTATCCCCCAGGGAACAGGATGTTCTCTGGAGCTGGCTGAGATCCAGTATTGCTACCACACCAGACCCAGTACGCCAGATGCTCAGTGCCTGCTCCAGAACTTCTGCTGGCATCAAAGGATGAGAGGCTGGGAGGTAAGAGATCAGAAGTATAAAATACATCCAACTGAAGCTGGGAAGTGTTCGACTCATAGTCCAATTTACCTGAGTCTGAAGAGAACTCTTCTCTTCCTTCATGTTGTCAATAAACTTTAACAAATGTTGTTTCTCTTGCTTTAACATATTGATTTCAACTTTCTCCTGTTCCTGCAGTGCCAATATTTGCTGGGTGCACTCCTCAGACACAGTTGTGACCATAGCCTTCAGGGGTTCTAGGGCACGAATTGTCTCCTTCTGATGAGCTAAAGAAAGCAGAGGTGGGTTCTCACAATGAGCAACAAAGCCTGAATTTTACTCAGCTGGGCTGTTGGATATTCAGCCCCAGAACAGTGCTGGTTGGAAGTGGGAGTGAACATGGAGCTTTTACTACTTGGCCTGGTGAGTGCCTAAGTAGTGGGAGTAGTGTAGTTTGAGATCATATCCTGTCATTTATCTAGCTGTGCATATGAACTTCATAAGGCTTGTTATGTAAGGATTTCTGATTTCAGTTCAGCTCTTTATCCTGGTTTGCAAAACAAAGGATGAACATTATTTTATTTTGTCTTCTTGAGTATTTAAGGTTTTGATGACATATCATCAAAATTCCACTAGGTGGGAAGTTGTCACCATTTAAGCACAGGCAGCATAGGGAGCTAAAGACAGATGGTAATTAGTGGTTTACCCTCTTCTGTGAAGGCACAGTCTTCATAAACTTTGATCTGCTTTCTTGTATCCAAATGCATGGTCTTGTGCAACGTTTTGTTTACAAACTTGTCTACATGCTCTTCTCTCTTTTCGGGGATGCACTGACCTCTCTTCTTTTGCATTTCTCATCATTACCTCTAGTAAAGAACTCATGTGGACGTATTGGCTTTCTCTGCTGTAATTTGTGCTTTTCACTCTCAGCTATTTCCCCTTTGACAAGAAAATTTTTCTTAAAGATACATATCTGGGGAGACTAGTGATGGTACTTGACTTGGGTCCCAGATCCCAGTTACTGTTACACGGTAGAATTTCATCTGACACCATCTCCTTGGTGTGGAGGCTTGTTTTTATGACTAGATGGAATTCCACCAGGAGAATAAAATGATTAAAGACAGGATATGGTGTGAGTCAAATGAGGCTGTGGCAAAGGTTTTGATTGCTGAATAATGCAGACACCCGTTCTCAACAGAAGGGTAGAAATGCTGGTGGATGCTGAATAATCTGATTTGCAGATATTTTCTTCCCTGATAAAACCCGGTATTAGTATTCATGTACAAATACTATGCAACAAATTTCATATTTTAAAACTTAAAACGCATACATAAATCTAAGAACAGGAACTACTTTTCTTATTAGACTTGGGTGTGAGTTTCCTTCCTGCACTATAACTGTACGAAAGGTTTTTCAAAACTTTCACTTGTACTAGAACAGGTCCCCAAGAGATGGCAAAAATTAGAGCATGAGCACAGGGATTCTGCCACTGTACTATTTGGTTACTCAGTGTGAGCTAAGAACACCATGTTAAAACTTCAGCAAACTTGTTCTGAGGTGCAATTTGAGTGTTTACAACTGGCTCCTGACCACAAGCAAACCCCTTTAAGTGCAACGATATGCTTAAATGTAGCTGCCTAGTAAGTCAGAAGTTAGACTGAGCACAACTAGTTGGCTGCCAAAGTGATTATTTTGTAGTGTGGACACTGGCCAGTGCCATTTAAGAACATTAACTCTCTGATGACCTCTCATAACTCTCCCCATGCCAAGAAAGGAGAGACATTCTCCCACTTGGAAAGAATTCAGGCTGTGGTACAGCTCATTGCACGTATAGAATTGTTGGATGTACCCAGATGTCTTAGCACCACAAAGAAGCAAATGTGAAGCCCCGGTGGACATAGCAACCTGAGTATGATCTTAATCAAGAAATGGATGCAGCTGTGGATAACATCATTTGAAGACTTAACCTGTCACTCTTTTTCCTCTTAAAGCAGCTCCCAGCACAGAATCTTTATCTCAGATTAAGCTAACAGCTGTAGGGATTTGATGGCTCTTTTCCACAGTGCTACTTCTCAAACTCTGCTTAATATCTTCACATTCACGTGGATTTACTCCAGAAACAATGCCAATAAAGCCTCAGTGCTGGCTCAGCACAACCTCAACACCCAAAAGAGCTACAGCTGTAGTTGTATGTCCAGTTCTGGCAGAAGACAAATAATTGCAAGCAGCCAGTACAGCCTGCACATCCCTGTTCCGATCAGAGGCTGCTGCTTTCTGTGGTCTGCGTGCTCAGCTATGCTACTTCACACTCTGTGCTGCTAAAATGATGCAGCTAAATATACAGTGTAAGCAGTACAGTTTTAGGACAACGTGTAATAATAGTTTTTTTTGTTGGTGTTTGTTTTAAAAACAGATTATTCTGACTGAACTGGCAATATGCAGTAATGCTAGCAGATTTGTAGGGAGAACTCCTGCTGGCATTGGATGCAGTGTTGAGCACCTTCAATGTCACACAGACTAAGCTAGCATAGAATATGACTGGCAGAAAAAAGAGCAAGATAAAGCTGTTACATCACTCAGACAAGAAAGATAATAGTCAGTTGGCTGAGAAATACAATACTGGGGTATAGAAGTGATTTAGGTTCTGCTTCAAAAGGAGCTGAAATGCTGTAGATACAGTATGCATGCTAGGTGGAGTGATGAGACATCTCTTTAAGCAATCTCTCATTTATCAGCTCCAAAGCTTCACCTTAAGAATGTAAGCACTGTAGTGAGGGACTACATACAGAATATAAAATTCTGATGTTAGGAGCCCTCAGAACAGACACCTTGCACAGATTTTTAAAAAGCTGTTTTTGTTAAGCAGTCATACATCACTTAAGAATAAAGATAAATACTTGGGAGAACAATTCTACAGATCAGTCAGTTTCCTTCCTTTTCTCTTTTATAGTCTTTCTGCTCTCAGACACTTGCTTTTGTCTCTTCCAAAAATAAAGTGATCATAAAGGATACATTTTACTGCCTCTCCACAGGCTTCAAAGAAAAAAAGGGGGAAATATCACATCCAAGCAATATGGAGGAGTCAATAAAAAAAAATCTTAAATACAAAAGATGCTTAAATTAAAGAAAAAAAACAACTTTAGAAAGCAGCACAATATAGGCTACAGCACAGACACCAGTAATCTCTCTGGGAGCTGAAGGAAAGAAATGTCTACTAAAGATTTCTGGAAGGAAACATATTTTAAAGAGAATGTTTTTATGTAATGATCAAAATTGACTCATTGACCTGACTGAAGTGCACTGTGCAAAGAAAAGTTTTTGCCTACGATGAAGGACTATAATTAGGTAGCCCAGGTAACAGGTACAGGGATAAACAATATATTTCCTTTAAGAGACCATCCCGGTAGAAAACTGCTGACGTTTGACAGCTGCTCAGTGCCTAATGTGAAATGAGCTCCTGGTTACAGTCTATTTCTAGCCCTCTGATTGTTTACAAAGTACTGGTATCACTGTGGCATCTTAATGCCAAGAGAAGTTTAAAGCACACTAAGAATGGACAGGGAACAGCCAGTTCAGTTCTCTGCCCTGCCTTGCTTAAGGAGTAATTCAAGCTTCAAGCTAGCAGATTGAACTGTGTATGTGGTGGAGATTTAAAAAAAAAAAAAAAGAGAGAGAGAGAAAAAAAGTTAAAAATAAAAATCTGATAAACTATAGAAAAACAAACAACTATGTTATGTATGAAGGAAATAGACTCCCATGTCATATCTGGGCCGTAGGAAGACTTCACTAATGGACCAGAAAGTTAGTTTTACCAGTTGATGTATTTGTAGATTCCTTCCACTGAACTATTCTATATATATANGATTACATCTCCATTAGTGTGTTTTCCCCCCATAGGTCAAAGTCCAAAAGCTTACCTAATGTAGCTTCATATTCATTCTTTATAGCTGACAGCAAGGGCTTGTAGGTCTTGAAGTTGTCTATGAAGAATTCAAAGATCTCTCTGTAGGGCTGAGAGAAGAAAGAGAGCTTGAGAAAATACTGTGGTATGCTTTTCAGAATTCAGATAGTTGTTTTGTCTGACACAAATGACATCTAATGACATTGAGAATAAGTGTAAAAATATTGCTACTGCATTGTATTTTGTCTCTCCATCTTTGGTCCACAATCCCAAATTTGTCATGCAAAGGTGTAGTTACCTCCAATGTTGATAGACACCACAGCACGATGGAGAGCAAACAGATTTTTAGTGCCAAAGAAAAGCTTTGATCAAGGCTGTCGGAGCACAGCTCCAAAATGAAAACGATACTGTTCAGATAGAGCTGACTAGAGCTCAAGTTACAATATGGACAATTTTAAAGATATGTAACAAGATCTTATCACTGCTTTTGTTGCCTAATTTGTCTGCTTTAAGTAATAGTCTCTCTCTGCGCAGATCCTGTCCTTCTTAACAGAGTAAAACTCGTTCAGAGAGGACAGTCAGACTCCCATGTCATATCTGGGCCTTGGGAAGACTTTATTAGCAATACATAATGTTCTCACTGAGTGTACCTCACTATTAAATACAATTAAACATGTCTTGTAAGACAGTCAAAAATACTTTCAAAGCATAAACACATTTATGAAACCTCTGTTTTCTCTTGCCATTAGTCACTCTTTATTTCCCTCCATTCTCTTCCATCTACCACTTTCTTTCCTCATCGCTACGGGATTCCTTTGGGAATGAGAATTTGAATTAATTCATACAGAGGAAAATTTAATCCAAACTTCCCACATTTCGTAAATGCCCTAAATGCAGGGTATTACAAAAACAGGAGTACTCACTCCTACTCTGTTTTGAATTAAAGTGGTGGTTTTCAGTGCCTCCAGTAGGTGTGTTCTCAGATACTCACAACAAGCTCCCAGGATCAGACCTGGTAGAAACTACTAATCTGGGGGATCCTGATTAGGCTTAGGCAAGAGCTAGATGAGAAAGCCCCTTCTTGTCACTTGCAGAAACCTAAGTATAGGAATGAGAGCTTTTACAGTGAAAATTTTGGAACCTACACACTTGCTTTGTGGGTTTTGGCAGGAGTCTTCAGGAGTTTAGCGAGTAAATTCTGTTTCACACCCACTTTAGATTATTATATCTTTTTGATGACTTGGCCTTTGATTTGAAAATGGAACAGTTATAGAAGATGTGAAGTATACTACTCAACAACATATAAACAACAACACGGCATTATAAACAAACTGCTTTCTGAGCAAGTTCTCTAATGTGAGCTGCAAATCCACACATCCAATACTATGCATAGGTGCATACTCTTCTCATCTACTTTTTCCTTTGGATAACCAGTTTAAATAACCTATCTCAGCATGTTGTTTCAAGTCAACAGAATCTTGTATCAGACCTGTAACTTCAGTTCCTGGGAGTTCCTTTTAGTCAGGTCAAGAGACTGCAGTTCTTTCCTTAAGTAAGACTCGAGCTGCTCCAAGTAGAGTGGCTTTGGAATGGTAAGAAGGGCCTGTTTACTGCTGCAGACACACAGGAAAAGAACGGACACGTAGACTTGTGTCAGGTATATGAGAATGGACTCATAATAAAATCAGCTCAAGGACCTTTGTTTTCCTCCTACTGTGTATTGCTTCACAGAAGGACTTTTTTTTTTCTTGCATACTGTAGTACATAATATATTCTCTCATGTAAGGAAAGATCATGAAGTGTACGGTGGATGATTTAAATTTCCTCTATGGAGCAGGAGACTATTCAAGACATCCTGCTGTTACTATTAAAGTATGCATTCCCCTTCATAATGCTTTTTGGCACAAAAAGCCAAGTGAGTGGGTTCTCTGTCAGAAACGAATAAATGCTACTTACATAATTTGAAATAGGTCATGGAAAACAAGTATTTGAAAAGAGGACTGATAACTTATTACATCTCCCGAGGTTCTAGGTCAACTGTCCCTTTGCTGGATGTCATCATGCATATTTCACTATTACATTAAAAACAGAATTAAAACTAAAAAGCCCAGCTATCCTTACTGTATCATCCACAGCTGTCCTGCAGGTCTGTCAGGGCCCTGAGTGCACCAACAGGCTCTGCAGTGCCCTCCCCTACCCTGGGGGCTTGGGAGCCTGGGCTCCAGGCCAGCTCCGTGATGGCACAGCTGTAACTGGGGATCAGGGGCTAGGAATCGGCTCAGGTGTGAGCCAGACCTGTGAAAAGCCTCCTTGGGTGCCACTTTGCTCAGTCGCTGTAATTAAGCTCAGCCCCCGGTCTTGATTCTTGTTGGAGAAGCAGGAGCGGGCTGTGTCAGCCACAAGGGAAGGGGAGCTGGGACCCCAGGGTGACAGCAAGGCAACCAGTGACCAACAGGAGACAATGCCACAGGACGTGAGCAAGAATAGCAGAGCAGGTCCACTGATGGTAGCCAGGGTTCATAGTTCAGTGATCATCTCGCAAGTCTGCAGGCATGAGGAAGGCCCGATGCCAAGCTGGGATGTCAAGTCAGCCGGCCAGGGCCGGTGAGGTACAAGACAGACATGGCTGCAACATACCTCAGGCAAGAACCAGAGGTGAGTGTGCCTGAGTAAAGGCTTCTCACATCTCTTTCTCACAGCTCATTTTATAGCACCTGATCACAGGTTACCCAGCTGTGCCATATCGGAACCTGTCTCGAGCCCAGGCACCCAAATGTCTAGGACTGGACAAGAGCTTGCGGAGCCTGCTGGGGCACTCAGGGCCTTGACAGAATCCTATGAAATGTAGGTCAGTGAATCATTAAATGATAGCATTTTGTGGTAACGTTTACACTAAGCATGACTGCTATTACATAAATACTTGGCATCTCCTATAGAGCTACCAGTCAGAACCAACAATGTTTTTTATTATGCTCAAGTTTTGTCGAATAACCCAACCTCATTGTTCTCACTAATGCTGGAAGGGACCATGCTCTGTAAATTCTTGATTTTCAAAAACTGCTTCCAGCTATCCTGTGACTTAGCTAGTAGCACAGGCTGTGCTTACCTAGACATTCTCTCCTCTGGGGTACAGCAGGGTTTATGGTTCTTTAGGACTGTCTGCCCCGATGCAAATGCAGGCCATGTGGTCCAATGGCCTCTACCAGAAAGCTGAAAAGACTGAAAAGAGAGAAAGGATTAGGTTCTAAGAGCGCTACAAAGACAAGAAAGAGCCAAAATGAGGTCGAAATATCCCCGATGATGCCTCAAATCAATACAACTGCCTAACAGTGGAATAGAAAGAAGAGGGGCATACCCTGAAACTCTCTTCAGCCAGGACTGAGCACACCTGAAGACCAAGCAAACTTTTTTTTTTGTCCTTTGAAGAAATCATCTTCCCAGACTAGACTAGTAGACTAGTAGACTAGTATGATGTTAAACACCTCTGCACAGTCTTGTAGTGGCTATGCTGCCTAGATTACATGATTGTGGGAAAGTGTTCATCTCTTTGGGTGAAATATGGTTTCTTGGTCTGCACTGGGAAAATAAAGCATCACACAAATCAGAATCTTGCATTAATCTACATGAAACCGAAATAACAGGTTTGACTTAGGTCTTGTTTCCACTGGGGAGTTTTGCAGTAGGGTATGTGTCCCGTAGTGAGGGCACCTTGAGCAATGTTGACTCACGTAGATTGGGAGTTTTAAATGCAGGTTGGTGAACCTACGCAAAACAGCTGAAATTGTATCGGTGTAGAACTTAATGAAGATAAGGTCTGAGGAACAGATTCAACTCTGAGGAACAGTAACAAGTAATAAATGACATTTCTTTCAGAAACTAATTTCTGCCCTTAGTGGCACTAAGAGACATGGTCTACTGACAGGACTCAGTAGGTCAGGTTGATGGTTGGACTTAGTGGTCTTGAAGATCTTTTCCAACCTAGATGATTCTATGATTCTTCTGAAAGCAAAATCTTGTTGTTAATCTTAAGAGTCTGTTAATTAACTTCTATTTTGGAATTTTCTCTATTTCTTTTTGGGGAAAAAGAAGCTATCTACACTGGATTGCTCTATTTTATCTTTATTGGGACAACCAAATAATTAGTACGATGTTGTCCAGTACAGATCCTTTCCTATTCTGTCTGTAAGCTTTACAAGAAAATCAGTAATGAGCAAACAAAAGTCTGAGGCCAGAGATTTGACTGTCAAAACCTAACCTTCAGACTGACCAAGCCTTGAAACAGTTAAATATAAAGACTCAGGTTTTTAAATGCCTGAACTTCACTGCTAGAAGCACGAAGATTATATTGGAGAAACAGTAGGATTCCAATCTACTGAGACTTGAAAATGTTTTGTCCAATGAGGAAAATGCTTAGAGAATGTCCCAGCTCTAGCGATGGAATAATACTTTAAGTTCTTGTACTTATGTAGCACATACAGCTTGTCATAGAAGTGGCACATTCCTGCAACACAACCAAAATGCTAATGAAAAAAACAACCACCCCAAAATAAAAATGAATGACTTCTACAGACCTTAACCCCTCATTAGTTTGTTGGTATATGTGTTCCTGGGATTTATTTTCTCATCGTTTGGATGTATGTTTTCTCCATGCTAGTTTATTTAGTAAGACTGATACATACTATGGAGCAGATGTTCCTGTAGGCTGTAAGATGCTTTTAGCCTATGGTTAAACAGCTTGTGGTTTCTTTCTTTCCTTATTTTAAACTATATGGGTCAAATTCTGGCTTCAGTATTTGGCATGTATGTCCACACAAGTTGTTGCAGCCAAGAACAGCATTTATATTCCTCTTCTCTTTCCTCCACCCTTAAAAATCCTGTAATTAGTTCACAAGGATGGCATCTGAATCTGAAATGCAAGTTTGTATCATCATACAGCTTTTCTTCCCCCCTTTCTCCCTCCATTAAACAAAAGATAAAAATGATTAGAACTTGACTTCCTAATATTTGGGATGGTCCCTGGGCTTCCAGCAAGATTCCAAAGTTCACTGTTAGGTAAAGGTTGGGTGTTTCACTGGAATTCTTGAACTCACCAGAGTCTTCTGTTTCTTGGACAGGACGGATTTCAGACTGTTGATATGTGTTTGGCAATTTTCAGTCTCAGAGGAAGATTCAAGAGAGGGCCTGCGCAACAGCAGGGAAGAAAATTTTCAAAACACGGAATTAACTAAATACACAGTTGGAGATTGAGAATCTGGCTGACGTATACCTAAAGTAAACAGCCAATTATGAAGTGCCTGATAGATGAAAATACCCAACAGCATAATGTACATGGAGGGACAGATGGAAAGATTTGTGGTACAGCTGAGCTCCAGGACTGGCTATCTGAAAACCAGCACGACATTTGGTACTTTCCTCACTGTCCCAATGAGAGCAGCCAAGCTGTACGCTGCAGCTGGACAAGCCTGAGAGAATGGGTGAGATTAGAAACAGAGCTAGACAAATGATACCCATGAGTCAAGAGTCAGGACTTGGGGTCCCAAAAGTGCCTGCAAAGCTGGTTCTCTGGGGTGGCAGTAGTGCCAAAGCACAATGGCCTGACAGCCAACAGAACTGGCAAACCATGGAACAAATACAACCAGGAACTGTCTTTCCTAGGTTAGAAATGGGTAGTTATAGATGAAAGGCCTTTCAAAGTAAACATACGGTTGCATGTGTATTTTGGGGAAAATTAGGGTCACCATAATATGGTAAAGCAATCTAGAGATGACAGTGAACTTGTAGTCACTATGTTGGCAGAACACCATCAGATACTCAGCTCGATAGCCAAATATTAGCAGTAGTATCTGGTGAGCTATAAAACGGCAGCCTCGAGTTGCCGGGGAAAACAATGCAGCAACAAAAAGGGCAGGTCCTGCTTCCCCCGCAGCAGGTTCCTGGTGCCTTTGCAGCGTTGGCTGTGGTACGCGCTGGGCACCTCTCCGAGCTGCTTTACTCCGCTAACCCCGGGGAAAACAACCCTGCCTCATTTCCTGCTGACTTAGGCAGCTCAGACTGACTAAAAGCGTAACACGGATGCTCAGCCCCTAGTGGCGGAACGATTCCGGCAGCAGGGCCGGAGAGAGAAGCCCCAAGCAGCTGGCTCAGCCCAGTTGCCCGGGGAGCTGCAGCTTCGGGGGGGTTCCCCGGGACACAGCGAGCTGATCCAACGGCGTGACGGGTCCTGCCGCGCTGCCCGCCCTCACGCTGCCGGCGGGGGCGGGGTGCCAGCCCCCGCCGCAGCACCGGCGGTGGGGGGGGGAGCCGGG